>JAJMSE010000035.1:67028-105600 GCA_030558305.1 Pichia phayaonensis
GTGGAGCCAGTGTTAGGACCTGGGTTAGCAGTACCAGTAGTTTCAGTGGAGCCAGTGTTAGGACCTGGGTTAGCAGTACCAGTGGAGCCGGTGGAACCAGTGTTAGGACCTGGGTTAGCAGTACCAGTAGTTTCAGTGGAGCCAGTGTTAGGACCTGGGTTAGCAGTACCAGTGGAGCCGGTGGAACCAGTGTTAGGACCTGGGTTAGCAGTACCAGTAGTTTCAGTGGAGCCAGTGTTAGGACCTGGGTTAGCAGTACCAGTGGTGGTACCAGTAGTACCGGTGGTGGTAGTGTCAGTAGTACCAGTAGAAGTACCAGTGGTGGTACCAGTAGTACTGGTGGTGGTAGTGTCAGTAGTACCAGTAGTACCAGTAGTACTGGTGGTGGTAGTGTCAGTAGTACCAGTAGTACCAGTAGTACTGGTGGTGGTAGTGTCAGTAGTACCAGTAGAAGTACCAGTGGTGGTAGTGTCAGTAGTACCAGTAGTACTGGTGGTGGTAGTGTCAGTAGTACCAGTAGAAGTACTGGTGGTGGTAGTGTCAGTAGTACCAGTAGAAGTACCAGTGGTGGTAGTGTCAGTGGTAGTAGTAGTAGAAGATGGGACTATAAGGGTTACTATTTCATAAGGTGTGGTAGTTGTTGTATCCCAAGAGAAACTAATAGATGAAATAGTAGTTATAACAGTACCTGATGTGATAGTTTTTATAATGGTTGAACTTGGTATTGGGAAATCAACAGAAGTGACAAATTCATGTGTGGTTTGTTTGTTGATTGTTGTGATAGTTTCATAATAACTTGTACTTGGGGTATGAATTCCACTTGAAATTTCATAATCAGTTGTTTCAAGGAATGGACCTGGACATGCACCATCTGCAATATCACTAATAGAGTAAACCCAATTTGTCCAATCTTCATGTAAAACAACACCACTTGGAGTTGTGACAGTGATATCTAATTCAGATTCAAGTAAAATATTGACAAGAACGACTCTCATTGGGTAATATTGACCAGCTTCAAAGTGAACATAAGCAGTAACATCATCATCAGTGGTAAAGATTAAACTACCTGTTTGAGAAGCATATGGAATAACATCAGGTTGACAACAAGCAAAGGCATAACTGTTACCAAACCAAATCATTGCACCATCATTAACATCTTTAATTGAGAAAGCATATAGACCACTCTCTTGAGGGACAAAATAACCAGTTAATTGATTAACGTAACCTTTACCAGCATCAATTTTAACATCATTGTAGATAGTTTGTCTACCAATACCAATAGCATAATTTGGGTTAGTAATTGAATGTGCAGTACCGATAAGGTTACCTGAAGTATAATCATTTGCATAATAATGGGTGTCATATTTATTGAAGATAGTGTAATCATAAAATTTAGCATGGAAACCATTAGTAGAAGAAAAGTAATGAGTTTCTAATGCACAACCAGTTGCTTGACTGTTACCAGTTAATGTTAAACCAGTGTGATTAACAGAAGTACTAGTGGTAGTAGCATCAGCACCAGTAGTAACAACGACATCAAGACCAACAGCAACATAACCATCTGCACCCATTGATAATGAATAAGTTGTGTATTCAGATGTTGCAGTACCAGCAATGGTTGTTTTATAAGTTGTTGTTGGACTTGGTAATTGTAAGTTTTCAATTAAATACTTAGATGGGCCCCCCGCAACATTGGTTTGAGCTTCAATGTAGAAAGTTGTTGCAGTTGCTGCACCTAAACTAACAGAAGTTGAAACACTAACTGGATTAGCACCTGTTTGAGTAACACAAGCATCAATATTTGATTTTGAGAAATTAACAACATTTTGGAAAGCAACAGGATTATGATCTTCATCATAGAACTTGAACTGAGCTTGAGCATCATTTGCAACATTAACATAAACTAATCTAGTTGGATAATAAATACCAGCTTCAAGATAAACATAAGAAGAATGGCCATCATTACTTCTTGCAGCTAATAAAACATTATCGTATGTATTATCTAAAGATTCTTGACTACAAGCATCAAAAGCACCTTGACCAACCCATATAAAACCACCATCATTCATTTCGTTAACAGAAACAGTGTAAAGACCACTTGATGGAGCTGTAACAAAGAAAAAAAATATTAAAAATATAGTTAGTATTTAATTCATTCAATGGAATAAAAAATAATGAAAAAGTTCAATTGATAATATAATACATACGAACAAAGTAACCCTTTAATTCAATAAGGACATTAAACATATTGATATTAAGTAAACCGTAAATTTCAGCACTATGAATATTATCAGTAATATAAAAATTTGGATCTGTAACTTTTGAAGTAGAAGTTACAATTGAATTTGATGAATATTCACCAGCAACAAAATCATCATCCCAGAATGGAATAAAGTTAAGAGCTGGATACTGATAAAATGTTGCGTCAAAACCAGTTTCAACAGCATTTGAATCCTTTAAAATCATTGAGGCACCGACACCATTTGCACTGGTTGACCAAACATTACGCTGTGCAACAGTTGTATCTATAAGGGACAACAATAATGTTGTTGCTAAAATCAAATTTGATAGCATCTTTCTTGTTATGCCTTAAACTTGGTTCTGATCAATGATAGAAAATTTAGTTGAATAAGTTTGGATTAGAATTTCTTAAAATGGAGGGAAAGTGGTCCACCTTTTATAAAATGCAACTTGGGACAAGATTGATTCAATTCAAGTTCATCTTGACCCGAGCAAATTTGTTGTTTCGTATTATTCAAACTTTGTAAACAAATAAACTAACCTTATTGTTTAAAAGTCAATAAACAAGCAGTTTACAATCAAGATTTAAGCTATTGATTCCTGGATATTAAGTTAAAGTACACGAAACGCGTTCAGAGCTATTGATACATGACCCAGTTTTAGTAATTGATAAACAATAAAACCAAATCCTAGAAACACGACAACTATTTTTGGATAAAAAAAGGGTTAAATGGGTGTAACATTTCACCATATGCATTAAGAATATGCAGGTCAAGAAAATAATTTTAACCTAGAGTATATTTCATAAATTCATGCGGATCTGGTAAAGCTTATTATTATTCAAGGCACAAAAAAGTTAAAACGTGCAGGAATGCATTACGTAGGTAACATTGATACCCACGAATTTTGGGCATAGCCCCTAATATTTCAATGTAATATTCCTAATTGAAACTCTTCTACAGCAAAAATGACGTTTTAACTAGATGGAGTCATAAATCTTTGTGGGGACAATTCTACTACGACAACCCCAAAGATTCCACATGGCAATTTCAAGTATGTATGTTCCAATAAAGCTAAAAAATGGCGTTTTTGAATAGCGGATTTGAATAGCGGATTTGGTTTAGTATGTTCACTTGTTTGCGTTTATTTTGGCAGGCATCAGATAAACTTTATGAGGTGTTTGCTGAGTGTACAAACCGAGGAACCTTAGTCCCTCATAGTCAATATTAAGCGTCGCCAACGGTTTTACTCGGCAAAAAATAATAACAATTTCTGGAAAAAAATTGAAGTGCATGCAGGAGCATAAATTTTCATGCATATGCACGCACACAAATTTAAGTTATGATTTGTTGTTCCGCATATGGAAAAGTTTAATTTGGGGTGGAAGTTTAGTTAAACGAAAACCACATAATATTTTTTAACCTAATTGAAGGGGATAAAAAAATTTGTGTCAACCCAGATTTTCAGTTTCCTAAATAAACATAAAGAGCTTGGCGTTTATGAATTTCGGTAACATTTATCAGTAACACACACAAAAAAGGATAAATCTCCTGAAAAAAAAACCGTTTATGTTTACGAAACACCATCACATGAGTTGTGGATTGTATATTGGTTAAATAATATATACCAATTCAAGACAAGCACTTACTAGAGCACGAAAACGACTAGGATTTTAAAATCCAATGTCAACAAAAAAACTACACGCTTACACTTTTAACGGTTATTATAATATGCAGGTTCCAAATTTAATATCTTAGTAAATTTCAGGTCCGTTTAGTGCCTAACAGCTAATATTTTATCATAACTGGATGGATTCTCGAAACCTGAGCCATTTTAATCAACCCATTTTATTCAGCCAATTTTCAAAGCATTCCAGTTTTTACAAGAATTAAACAGCTTATTCCTTTAACAGCTGTACCAATGTTTAGAATACATGGCCTCTATCTGGCTTTATTCTTTATTCTGTAATATTTGTAATTTTTTGTTTGTTTTTTTATTTTTTCACTTTCTCGAATTCTCCATGAAAACTTTCAAAAACTTCCAAAAACCTTGAAACTTGTAAGAGCTACAACCCCCCCACAATCTACAAGCTGTGACATTACCCCGCTTGAATACGGAAGACGAGATGAAACGGTCCCGTCCCATAACAGAGTTTTTCTCTGTTAAAAAACAAACCAAGACCATAATCAGAGAACTCAGCGTGTCCGATTACTCCAAGGTCCATGCGTCGTACCCATCGCCCGCCCAGGCCGTTCAGGACTTTGTCGCCCAGGAACGGCTCTCCCACACCATTCTCCCCCCACCAGAACTCACCTACAGCTGGTCCCATCTCACCCCTCTGCCCACGGTGAAGGTGCTCGTCATTGGCCAGGACCCGTACCACTCGCCCGGCCAGGCCCATGGGCTCGCCTTTTCTGTGCGGGCCGGTGTGAAAATCCCGCCCTCCCTACGAAACATATTCAAGGGCCTCACGCACGACTATCCGGACTTTGTCCCTCCACAATCAGGAGACCTTACAGGGTGGGCCAAACAAGGTGTTCTGCTACTTAATACGGTGTTGACGGTTCGTGCCCATGCTGCAAATTCCCATGCAAAACACGGCTGGGAAGAGTACACTTCGCAAGTTGTCGGACATGTTCTAAACCGTGGGGAGGGCGTAGTTGTCATCGCGTGGGGGAAACCGGCTGAAAAATTGGCAAAACACTGGGAAGCGAAGGATTCTACTGGGAAAAACTGTTTCCTTTATGGGGTTCACCCATCACCACTGAGTGCCCACCGTGGATTCTTCACCCAGGGCCACTTTCTCGCCGCCAATGCGTTTCTCAAAGAAAAGAATCGTGGTGAAATTGTATGGTCTCAGTTGTAAAATATCTACCGTTGGAGGTTAAAACAATTGTCTCAACTGCCAAGCTACTACTGTTTATTGTTTTGAATAGTTTTTGTGTATTTATTAAATGTATCATTATTAAAAATTGATTTCTTTTTTTTTTTCATATATTAGAAATGCTGTGTTTACAACTGGTTTAGAGTATATTGGAATAAATTGACAATAGGCGCTAGATAGATTATTTTGCAAAATGAAAAGCAATATTTATCTTCCTTTAGAAGTACCTACTTCAAACAACGTTTTGAATATACAGATAAAAATACTTGTTCTATTCCAGCCACTAAAAAAGTGGAGTGTAAGCAAATCTTCAAATTATTAAACTTGTCCTAATATATTCTATAAAAGCAATATACATAAGAATATTAAAAGCTTTATTATTTACAGTCTATTCAACTCAATTCAAACTAGATATATTTAAGTCTTTAATATCAGTATAGTTTTTAAGTTTGAACATTCGTAACCGGCTTTTTTAATTCGTACTTTCATAGCTGCTGAAATGAATGTCATATTAATAACAGACAAGCCAAGCATAAATGACCCAATGGACAGCTAATAACATATCTATTATCTGTTATATGTTATACATTCCTATTATAATTACTACACCTTAGTTTATCATTTATAGGGAGACATAATTCTCCAGCTATTTTGTTTGTATTTGCTTATTTTTATAGTTTATTTCAATCGCCGAGTTATCCTATTCTCATGAAACTGCTTTAAGCATTTATCATACAACAATATTCCTTTAGTATTTCTTAAAATATTTAAGTTCTGTATGATTTCAAAAACTTAAATATTTCTATGATATAAATTTTATAAAAATAAAAGAACTCACCCTTACTCAAAAAACCTGAAAATAGTTGAAAAAGAAAAATCCGAACAAATTAAAAAATTACATTAAAGATACTATTTAGTGCAGAGATCAATGCTAATAGTATACTTAATTAGAGTATTATTTAACTAGAAAAAGTTAAAGTGAAAACAATACAATATGATAGAAATATAATGTGATAGTAATCCGTAGAATATTAAAAATCAATACGGGTTGTATAGTGTAGTGGTTATCACTTTCGGTTTTGATCCGGACAACCCCGGTTCGAATCCGGGTACGACCTTCTTTTTTTAGAAAATCTTTTGCTCAAGAATTTTCAATATGTTTTTTTGTTTTTTGGCAACTTTAATTTTTTTTATTTAGTTTTTTATTCTTTATTTGTTATTTTTAAACTGGTTTGTTTATCTTAAATAACTAGGAAGCAAATCTATCATTAATTCAAATATGGGTAAAATTAACCAACCAAATTCACAAATAAAGTTAACTAATGTTTCTCTTGTGCGAATGAAAAAGGGTAAGAAAAGATTTGAAATTGCATGTTATCAGAATAAAGTACAAGATTTTAAATCAGGTGTTGAAAAAAATATTGATGAAGTTTTACAAATTCCACAGGTTTTCATGAATGTCTCCAAGGGACAAGTTGCATCAAGTGAAGATTTAAAATCATCATTTAATACAACCAATGTTGATGAAATTGTTTTAGAAATTTTAAAAAAGGGTGAAATCCAGTTAGGTGAAAAGGAAAGAGCTCAACAAAATGAAAAATTGCATAATGAAATCTTAAATATAATCTCTGCAAAGTGTATTAATCCGAAAAGTAAGAAAAGATATCCGCCAACAATGATTGATAAAGCATTGAAAGAATTAAAATTTAATTTTGTTAATGCAAGAAGTGCAAAATCCAAATCATTGGAAGCAATCAAATTACTTGTTGAAAAGCAAATCATTCCAATTGTTAGAGCAAAAATGAGGGTTAAGTTAATTATAAAGAGTAAATCTTACCAAAATATCAAAGAAGAAATTGAAAATGATTTTATTTCAGATTTGGAATCAAAGGAGATAATTGATGACCAAACTGAAATTTTATTTTTGGTTGAACCTGAAAACTACAAATTATTAGTTGAAAAAATTAAAAAGGCAAATGGTAAACTCGAATTGGTTGATTCTGCTGTTATTCAAGAAGGTGAATTAAAACTTTAGAAGTTACATGTGTAATTTAATTTTATAGATCATAAAGAGAAAAAGAATTTAGAATATCTTTAATGAAATGGAAAGGAATCGAATCTTTAAAGTGTAGCAATAATAATAGTATGCATATTGAAACATTTTAGTGTTCCTTATAAATTGTTCCCGTTAGATTCATATTTATGATATCGTTCAAATTCGCACAGTCCAATTTGAATTCTACAAGTTCCATGGACCTGATCCGATCTCTTTTTCATTTAAAAACAGATCAGTAACTATCAACATGTCATCATTTGACTTCAAAGATCAAATAAAAGAATGCCACTTACCAATAAGACTTCATGATGGAATAGATCATATGTTAACATGTACAATCCTAGAATTTTTAGATAAAATAATAATTCACTTGGCAATGGATGGGGAAACTGATATAAGTTATGATATTCAAATGCCTGAATTAGACGATTTAAAGAAACCAAGAAGAATATATAATTACGATGATGAAATTGAAGATGAAGGAAATGATGGGGTTTTGAATAGTTCCATTGTTCCAACAGCACTTATTGGTGGTTATGATAATATGAAAACTCAAGTTTTAGCGTCTCAAATTGGCCATATAATGGGTCAACTATCTACGAAAAATTTAATTTTGAATGTAAATGGGCGAATTTTTGGTAAACCTGGTATAGATACTGAATATCATCCAAATGATTCGACTTTGATGCAACAGATTATCCATTTGGTTAAAGAAACGTACAATTCTTGACTTTTGTAATAGTAAAACTTGGATTTCCATTTTGAGACGAGTCAGTCATATTGTGGAAAATGAGGGAAAACATAATGGAAGAATGTGAAAATGAAAACTGAAAATCGGAAAATGAAAAATGACAAATGAAAAAATGGAAATGAAAAGTTAATCAAACTTTGGACTTAAAATTCATTATCTCTTTTAGTTATTTGTAATTTTATTGTTTCCGTATCTGAGTAAGGAATGTATAGAAAGGATCCTATAGATCGAGAATTAGACGCAAAGTTAAAAATAATGAAGAATGACGATATATCAAACCAACCACTAACTGCTGAAAGTATTGAAGAAGTTAATCCAAATGACTATCAAGAAGAATATGAAGTACAAGAAGAAATAGAAACACATTATCCAAAACCAAAGAAAGAACCATGGTATAAAAAATTATCTGGGGTTCCATTGAATACAAGACCTGCATCACCATATACACTTACACCACCAATTGATTCTGATGGTTTATCATGGCCAAGTTTAGGTGCTCGTGAACGTTTGGAATCTAGTCAAGAAGAATCAGGCAGCAGAGAAAAAAGAATTGCAGCTGCTGTTAAAACTATTTTAACTGAACTTGGTGAAGATGTTACTAGAGAAGGTTTATTAGAAACTCCTGAACGTTATGCAAGAGCTATGTTATTTTTTACTAAAGGTTATGAAGATAATATTAAAGATGTTATTAAGAGAGCTGTCTTTGAAGAAGATCACGATGAAATGGTTATTGTTAAAGATATAGAAATTTATTCCTTATGTGAACATCATTTAGTTCCATTTTTTGGTAAATGTCATATTGCTTATATTCCAAATAAAAAGGTTTTGGGATTAAGTAAACTTGCAAGATTAGCTGAAATGTATGCAAGAAGATTTCAAGTTCAAGAAAGATTAACAAAACAAATTGCAATTGCACTAAGTGAAATTTTGCAACCAAGAGGTGTTGCAGTTGTTATTGAAGCAACTCATATGTGCATGGTCAGTAGAGGTGTCCAAAAATCTGGTGCTATTACATCAACAAGTTGTATGTTAGGTTGTTTTAGATCACAACAAAAGACAAGAGATGAATTCTTAACATTACTGGGCAGACGCTAAATTTAGTATGATTTATTGATATTTGTTTTTGTAAAGTTTCAGTTTTTTTTACATGGACATTTTTGAATTAAGTTTTTTTCTATGAGAGTTAATTTTTATTTAATACATTAATAATACTAGTAAATTAATTTTGTTCCTTTATATAAATATACATGCGTTCAGTTTATAAATTTATGATGTGTTAACATTTATTTCTTCTTAGATTTTGTAACACTTGAACCAATTGTAATATTAACCTTTGGTGGCACGTTAAAACCAAAAGACTTACCAACCTTAACTAAATCTAATTTATCAACTTTATAAACAGTCTTTAAATGATGAGAAGCATAAGCTTGTAAGTAAGCTCTATAACCATCCTTTGCAGATTGATGTAACCAATAATTATTTTTGATTAATTGTTCTAATTGTGATTGAACATTTGCAATTTTATCTAATGGGAATTCGTATTCATTTAATGGAACTTTTGCAGCTTTAAGATATCTTAGGAATCCAAGTTCCTGAGGAATTAAGAACATTAAAGATTTACCCTTACCTGAGTTACCTCTTGCAGTTCTACCAACTCTATGAATATAATCTCTTGGATCATCAGGTGGATCGAATTGAATAATCCAATCAACTTCAGGTATATCTAAACCTCTTGCTGCAACATCTGTACATAATAAAATACCTTGGTTTGTATTACAAAATTCAAAGAATGTTGAAGTTCTCTTTTGTTGTTTTTGTTTACCATGTAAATCTAACACTGGTATATCAATATAATTTAATAAAGCTGAATAATATTTAACACAATTGCATGATGATAAAAAAACAATTATTTTCTTCTTCTTTTTCAAATTTCTCTTTAAAAATGAAAATAATAATAAAAATCTTTTATCAGAATCACAAACAACATAACCTTGTTCTAAACCTTCAGCAGTTGAAAAATCTCTATCTTCGTGAACATTTATATAAACTGGTCTTCTCTTTAATGAAGCCCTTGCTAAATCTTCAACTTTTGTTGTTTGAGTTGCAGAGAATAACATTGATTGTCTATCTTCATTTGGTAAAATTTTAACAATTTGCTTCATTTCATCTTCGAAACCAATTTCTAAAATTCTATCTGCTTCATCCATAATTAAAGTTTTCAAATTTTTGAAAACAAAACCTTTGGTATTTTGTAAATGATCTAATAATCTACCAGGAGTTGCAATTAATAAATTAACACCTTTCATTAATTTTTCAGCTTCTTGTCTTCTATTTGCACCACCTATCACAATACCTAAAGTCTGAGAATGGTTTGCCATTAATTCTCTTGCAACACCAAAAATTTGTAATGCCAATTCTCTAGTAGGAGTAATAACAATTGCACCAGTACCATTTCTTGGTTTAAATTTAAGTGAATATAATAATTCAATTGCAGGAATTAAAAATGCTAAAGTCTTACCGGAACCTGTTTTAGCAGCACCTAAAACATCTTTACCAGCTAATAATGGAGGAATAGTACGTGCTTGGACTTCAGTCATTTTGGTAAAACCCATAGTTTGAATCGATTTTAAAGTTGGAGCTGATAATGATAAATCTATGAAATTTTGAGGAATTGATGCAAGGTCTGGTTGTTCAGTATTATTTTGTGTTTCTTCAACGTCAACCTCTTCATTTTCATTTTCCGCATCATCATCATTATCAGCATTGTCATCATTTTCATCTCCATCATCATCATTTTCTTGTTCTTTGTCTTCATCTTCATCTTCATTGTCAGATTTGGAATCGTCCTTTTCAAGTAAACCTGCAACATCGTCATATTCATTATCTAAATCTTCAACAATTTTATCAGTGTTTTCGTCATCATCATCTTCTTGTTCGGATTCAGATTCAGATTCAGGTTTAGGTTCTTGAATTTTCTTATTATCTTTTTTTTGTTTCTTTGCATCTAAAGTGACAACTTTAGATTTTGAATTTGATTTTTGTCTTTTTGAATCCACATTAGAAGGCTTTGCTGCCTTTCTCTTGTTAGTAGGTTTAACCATAACTTGGAGATTGGATGAAAAATTAGAACCAAACTAAAATGATTAAGTCTTAATGAAAAATTTTAAATCCTAATTTTTTTTCTTGTCTCAAAAAAAAAAATAAAAAAAAAAAAGAGCGAAATGTATTTTTTATTTTCCAATCTCAAGGAAATACATGAAAAATCCAGGAAATGCGAAATACATGAAAAACAAAAAAGTCGCGCCTGGCGCGCACCTAGCAGAGAAAAATGCAAAAAATGCAAAAAATGGAAACCCGGAAAAATAAAGAAAAAAATCTGAGAAAAAAAGAACAAAGCATTGAATAAAAGATGGAGATACTAAGAATAGCGATCTCCCCATCCTGTGTTTAAATCCGGGACCAGATATGAGGATATTTCAATTGGGATCTTCTGGAAAACCTGCTTTTACTGCGGCTTGGGTCACTGATCGTCACTTCGACCCCCCCCCCTCCACCATAGCATTACAGCATCATCACTACGTGGTGGTTTCGCCAAGACGGAATGCATCATCATACCCAACATAATTTCTAAGGTCCACAGAACCTATAGAACACCACAATTTGTTCTACTAGTCAAGGAACTGGCAGCGTAATTATGATAACACTCGCAGCCATCTATGTAATCCCTAACTGGGTCATGCCAATTGAGTAATATCCCAATTGGGTACAACTCCAGTGACCATTATCCATCGGCAGTCCCAATTGCGTCAATTGCCTCAATCACCACAAGCCTCTTTATGGCAAGTACAATGCCATTGCCTGCATGGGTTATGTCAACATAATCCTTCTCTTTCTGCGCATTGTCTTACCAAGGATCAATGTGTCATGGGATTATTTCTTCTCTCCGCCGCATTAAATCCGATTATTGCATAATCTTAGTCAGTGTCATTTGCCCTTAAAAGTAGCCTGGCCAAATTTTCTTTATAAATACCTAACCGCCTTCCCCCATTTTGCCACCCGAACTCCTCTGCATATACACCACCTCTTTTTTACTACTACTACTACTATTAGGATCTATATTGTGTATATACAGATACTTGTACACAATTACAGTCTTACATAGTTACATTCCCAATTGCAGTTACTAAGTCCTTGACATAGTAATATTCATCACAAAACAAAATAAAAGACACTAACAAGCAAACACACAAACACCGGACCTTGTTCGTATTCCGCGAGTCCTTATCAAGCATTGTGGTATTGTTCCTACATTTCATTCAAATTACCCAGTTATAAGCCCGATCTGCCAATTTTAGAATCCAGGAGGAGGCGTATCATTCCAGAACCAGATTCCATTATTGTCAATTAACTTTTACGAAGCTTTTATTGGCGTTTACTTTTTCCTCAGTTTTTCTATTTCTCGACTCGAGAAGAGCAGAACCCCCGATTTTTTCCATTTTTTTCCCTCGCCACTCCTGTGAATTGGCTTTTCATCACTTCCAGCTTTCAAAGAAAAAGAGTTCCAAGCTAAAGAATTTCAAATTTCCAGTGTTCATTATTTTGCACAGAAATTTTTCTTTTTGTTCCAAGTTTATCTAAACAGTTTATATATACATACAATCAATTGGTCAACTCCAAATAGTCAATTAATTAATTAATTACAACTATGTCATCATTATCAATTACTGCAAAAGACTACAGATTGGTTGTTGTTGGTCCACCAGTTGTTGGTAAGTCTGCCCTTACAATTAGACTTACCCAAAGTGAATTTGCAAATGAATATGATCCAACAATTGAGGATTCATATAAATATTATTGTACAATTGGTGATATCTCCGTGTCTTTGGATATTTTAGATACCGCAGGCCAAGAAGAATACTCATCAATGAGAGATTTGTACATGAAAACTGGTGAAGGCTTTTTGCTAGTTTTTTCAATAACTGATCGTCACAGTTTTGAAGAAATTTCTACATTCTATAATCAAATTATGAGAGTTCAAGGTGAAACTGCGTCTTTCGTACCCATGATGTTAGTGGGTAACAAGAATGATTTGCAGAATGACAGACAAGTTTCTCATGAAGAAGCAATTCAATTAGCTAAAAGATTTGACTGTGGTTACATTGAAACATCTGCAAAGACCGGTTTTAGCGTTGCTGATGCATTTCATGGTTTAGTTAAAATAATTATGGGTCGTTCCGTTTTAGGTGTCGGTTTAGAAAATACTCTCTATCCAAATGAATTTGATGAAAAAGAAGCACAGTTAAAAAGAGAAAAGGAGGAGTTAAACAATGAAGCAAGTAGTACGAATAATGATACTAATAATTCATATTTCTTACAACCAGAAAGTGTTGATTTTTCAAACGAAAACCCAGTACCTTCAGCTTCAAATCCTCCTAATCCACAAGAACGACCAAGACCTGTTAATTCAAGCGCTGGCGCAAAACATTCAAACGGTGGTTGTTGTATTATCATGTGAATAACAGATATTCAAAAAGAATTTCAAAAAAAAATCACCTCAAATTTAATTCATTATACCAAAAATCTTATTCATATTTACAGCGTAGGGCTGTGTTTTTTCCCCCAAAAAAAAACTAATACATATAATACAATACCATTTTTAATATTATAATTGTGCTCTTGTACCAAGACAAAAAAAAACATTATCATAATTATTATCATTACTGAATTCATAAAACTAATTATTGTTATGTTTATATTTATAATGATATACCCCTTTTTTATATCATCAATTTTTCCTTTATTTTATTTTATTTTATTTTACTTTATTTTATTTTATTTCAGTTTATTTTATTTTTGCCTTCCTTTTTATTATCTTTAATTATTTTTTACTTTTATCTATATCAACTACTATAGCTTTTTAATTACAAAAGTGTCATATCAATATCGCCTATATTATGTCAATCTGTTGAGAACAATTTTTTACAGTTTTCCGTAAACTCGCCGCTCAAAAATTAAAAAGTTAATATAAATCCTGAGAAAAGAGCAAGCATATCAAAAGTTCGGCGTGTCAACTAGCCAGTCTTATTCTAGCCATTTACCATTTAAACTTTTAGAGGCGAACAAAAAAAAGGGTAAAATCATTGTATCTGTCATATGCTGTAGGTTCAAAAAAGCGAAATATTTTTACCCCGGAGTGGGAAATACAATAATGAACGCTTAAAATAAATAAAAGTAGAATAATAGAAATACTAGACAAAGTGATAATTAACTCACAAGAGAAGAAAAAAACTATGGTTGGTCCACAAAGCGCAGATCGTCTCCCGTATATTGGAAAATCACCGGAACACGGAACATCAATGATAGGCTGAATTCTGATATTTATCAGAGGTCTAGACTTTAACTTTCCCCATTCATCACCTTCCCATTCCCGGACGCCCTCAAGCATGACCAATGGTTTAAAATAGACCTACATGATGTTGCGTGTTGTAAAACCCAGTGTGGTGTTCATTCGTGATCATGTATTTAGCAATGATTTATAATCAATTGTGACCAATTGATCCTGACTTTGAAAACATGTGATCACTTGTTCGCAAATAATCGGTGTTCGGAAAGTTAAAGGCACTCTACACTTTTCGGTGACTGGAAATATGTATATATCGTATGTCTTGCATGTCTTGCTAGGTTGCAGTAAAAAATCATTAGCCACCATGTTCTTATTGATATAATATAAATATTACATAATACAACCATAGTAATATTATTTGAAAAAATAAACTTATATTAAATTTAAAAGAGAATAAATTTATACATAAGATAAAGTAAGTTAGAGTAAAATAAAACATGACAAATGGAATAAGATAAGATAAGATAAGATAAGATAAAATAAAATGAAACAAATATATGATACAGACACAAAGAAAGTAAAATTAAATTATTCCATTTACGTTATTTATGTTATTTATAATGAAGTTTGATCAATTTTTTCCTTTGCAAAGGCTTCAACGTTAGCGGTTGCATTTTGAGCTTCTCTCTTTAATTCTTCACCTAATTTATTAAAATCAACTTCAGCTTCTTCGGTTGTTGTTGCAACTGGTTTTTTGCTTGTTTCAGTTTCATGTGTCTTTGATGATGAAGTGGTTGCAGATGGAATTGGTTCAGCAACAGTGGTACCTGCAGTTCTAACTGGTAATTTAGATTCAACAATTTTCCAGACTGGATCAACAACTTTCTTTGCCTTTTCAATTTGTGGTCCGAATTTTTCATGAGCAACTTTACAACCATTATTTAATTGTTCCTTTGATAAATCAACAACCTTAACAATATTTTCGTCAATAACCTTTTGGTTTAAAATGTAAATTTTTGGAACTGAGAATGCTAAGATGGTTAAAACAAAGGTTAAAGTCCATAATGAGAAACAACTTGTTAATTTATATAAAAAGAAGGATGCAACACCTGCTTTAACTGAATTTTCAACATTAACAGCAGTGAATAATTCATATGCTTTTAATTCAAGTTTCTTGAAAACTGTGACAAAATGTGGTGCATAAGTTTCAACAAATTTACCAGCACAGCCTTTAAATTGTGGTTTAAGTTTGGCGATAAAACCGGTACCTGTAACAGACCTACCAGCGTATTCAGCTAATGCGGAAATTAATAAAGCAAAAGTTGAAATACGGAAAAATAATGATGGTAAATTGACATATTTAATTAGTAATAAAGTTGATAAAATTGATGAGAATGCAATTGCTGATTTCTTAACATCTTTCCAAAGTAATAAGTTGTTACTGTTTTTGGTCATACATGCACCGCCACAACAGACGTTTGAGGTTGATTTGCAGGAGGACATGATGTGTATTTAATTGAGCTAATATGGGTCGTGTGATCAGAATAAATCTATCAACTAAGGTTAGAGATAGAAGATTGTGAACAACAAGCAGAGACGGAAGGCAAAAGGAGGTGGAGCGACTACTAAAAATTAAAAATTAGGACGGCCTTGGAAAAAGTTTTTCAAAGAATCAAGGCTCGACAAGATTTTTCATTTTTCACTTTTCACTTTTCATTTTTGAGAGGTTTTGGTATAATTAATTCCCGCTTATGTTTTCGGAAAAAAGAATCTAAGCAAATGATGCCCGAACCATGCGTTCAAACCGTGATTTCAATGTCATTTGTCTAGTAGTTTCTTTTGTAAGCTTGAAACAGAACAAATTGAATCTCGTTAATATTTCGAGTGCTGTAAGTGTGTGAGGATAGAGCGTAACATTTAATATGTTGATCTCACATTTCATTCCGAACTACGATTGTTAAAACTAGCTGGCATAAGTTGGTTACATATTATGTAGCATTGATTGTGTAATAATATTTGAGATTAGTAGGCGAAGAACAGAAAATGAATTGGGAAACGGTTTGTTCAGTACAGTATTAAATCTATTTAATTTTAAACTCTAAACATGCTACAAATTGATTGTACCATCGATGCATGTGATGGCACTACCACCAACAAGGATTTGATCTTGTGAAATAGTCAATTTGATAGATCCATTACGTCCCAGAGCTTGTCCTTGGGATGATTGTATTACTTCCATGCCATCAGGAGTAGTCGAATTCGATTTCGCAGCATGATAACGTATGAATGCAGCAACACTACCGTTACCACTACCACAGACAGGATCTTCGTTGACTCCACAAGCAGGAGCAAATGAACGGACTTCGATTCGATTTTGTTCAGACCATTCTCCATAAACACAAACACCAGCATCTTTCCATCCTTCATTGTGACTGGCCAAATCAGCAAAGTTTGGCTTTGTTGCTACAACTGATTCTGCATCGGCTAAATGTACAACGATCCAACGAATACCTATGTCGACAAGTAGCGGAGTGAGTTGACGATCGATTGGAGAACCTAGGGATTTCTCAAGGCAGTCAACTTGAATGGAATTTAGACATGTAAATTTTGGTTCAGGTAAGTCAAATGAGATAGAGAGTTCGCTATCTGTAGTATTATCAATAGTGAGAGTGACTAATCCAGCATCGCATTCTTGTATGATTTTACCATTCTTTGGCGAAATTAGACCTGCTTCGAGTAAAGCATAAGCAGTTCCGATTGTAGGATGGCCAGCAAATTGTAATTCTTCATTCAGGGCGAAGATACGTACACGGTAATCTGCTGTTTCATCTACAACGGGTAGGACAAATGTTGTTTCGGAAAGATTTGTCCAATTTGCAATTTTTTGCATTTGCTTTGTTGTTAAACCACTTGCATCCATGATTACAGCAACGGGATTGCCCATGAATGGTTTTGAAGTAAATACGTCCACTTGTTTGAATGCAACCATCGTTAGCTCCTAAGGGAAAATATAGTAGACAGAAGCAAAGAAAAGAAAAGAAAAGAAATTAGAAAACAGAAAAAAACGGAAGTATTGTCGATATTTAACTCATCCGAAATTCTTCTATCACCTCTATAGGAGTCATTGCTATCCCTTATTTTTACTGACTACGTAATTAGTGATTAGGCACTAGTAATTATTAGTTAACTGTTAACTGTTAATTATGTCAGGGGAATCTTTCTATCCACTTTTTGACGTATCTAATGTAGTTACCGTGATTTCAGAAACTCTGAAAACCTCAAAAAGATTATTTTTATAGATAAATAAAAATATTACAAATATACGTTGAAGGTAAGACATCGAGCAGGGTTGGTACAATAGTATGAACAACATACAAAACCATCTGACGAAAAATGGCTTAAAATCAACAATAGATGCTACTCGTGACTCATTTTTATTGTTTGCGTTTAAAGCTTAAAGAATTTGACTTTGCGGTGTACGCATACAAGACAACAGGTTTGGTGTTACGCAGCGTAGTAAAGTGAGGATGAGCCTCCAAATTCGTGTGATGTACATGTGTGACAACATTTATGCTTGAGTCAACATCAATTCCAGGCGACGTTTAAAAAAAAACAAAGCTTAGATCAATTAGAACAACTCTACCAATTTCAGTTTATGTTAATGCAGCTAACAAAAAACCTGATACAATCCTAGACAGGTTGTTGCTAATGCAATTTACGTAACCTCTAATTTTTCATAAACTGCCAATTTTTTATACAAAACATATTTTAGTAACCTCCGTTTTTTGATTGAAAGGTATCCCAATCTTAAAATAAATAGGATATAAATTTTTTGAGCTGAAAATGCTAAAATTTTTGGAACAAAGGTCAAGGTCCATAATGAGAGACAACTTGTTAGTTTGAATAAAAAGTAAGTTGCAACACCTGCTTCAACTGCATTTTCAATACTAACTAAGACGAATAAGAAAATGTGGCGTATAATCCTCAACAAATGTACCAGCACAGCCTTTGATCAAGATAAAAGATAGAAGTCTATGAAGAGCAGGCAGAGACGATTAAAAAGTAGTAATGTCTGAACGTAGAAAATAGAAAATACCTTTCCAGTGGATCAAATCTCAACATGATTTTTCATTTTTCATTTTTCACTTCCAATTTTTCATTTTTAACAAGCTTTGATATAATTTCAGTTACTGTTTTTGGAAATAAGAATCAAACGTATTGGAAATTACAAATCACAAACCACAAAAGCATTTATGTTTCAATACACGGCTAGAGTGATAAGGTTTCAGCTGGGGAAACGATGGATGAGTTTTTCTAAACCAGATCCACGTTTTTTCAAATTCAACACACCGAAAGGATTTACGCAAATGATGCCTGAACCAAACGACCAAATTATAATTTCAATGTCATCTGGTGTAGATTCTTCGGTTTGTGCATTGATGTTTTCCAAAATGTACAAAAATGTACGTGGGATATTCATGGCCAACTGGTCCGCAGACAAGGTGATTGATGGTAATTCCAAATGTACTGTTGATAATGATTGGTTAGAAGTGCGCAAAACTTGCGATCAATTGAACATACCTTGTGAACGGGTCAATTTTGAGAAGGATTATTGGACCCAAGTTTTTGAACCGATGTTGAACGAGTACCAACGGGGATTAACTCCGAACCCTGATATTGGATGTAATAAATATGTCAAATTTGGTAAAATGATTGAACATTTGGATTCCACCATTCCAAAGGGTGAGAAATGGTGGTTGGTTACTGGACACTATGCCAAAATCTTGAAAAATGAGGAAACTGGTGAATATTCACTATTCCGTGGAGATTACAAACAGAAGGACCAGAGTTACTATTTGACAAGCATGCCATCTCGAATTTTGGATCATGTTTTAATGCCAATCGGACATTACACAAAACCTGAAGTTAGAGCAATTGCCAATGATTATAACTTGGAAACTAGTAAGAAACCGGATTCTCAAGGGTTGTGTTTTGTTTCACAAGTGGGTAAGTTTAAAGATTTTCTCAACGAATACATTCCACCGAATCCGGGCAATATCGTTACGAGAGATGGGAAAGTTTGGGGCCAACATCAGGGATTATGGTCTGCTACGATAGGCCAGAAATGTGGAATAAGCATGCCGCAGGGAGATCCGAAATACAAAGGGGTTTGGTTAGTTTGTGATAAAGACATAGAAAAGAACGAGCTGATTATTGCCCATAAAAACGACAAAGAGGCCTTTAGGAAAGATGAGATCGGTGTTGATCTGGAGAGATGGCACTGGTTTGGGCCACAGAGCTGGGAAAGCGTCGGGGAGCTCATTCGGAGGGGCGAGGACATCAACTGCCAGATCCGGTCGCTGCAGACACCCAATCGCGTCGTGGGCGTTTCTGCGGCGGAGGGGGTTGTTTCGCTGGACGAGCCGCTGTTCGGCGTGGCGGCCGGCCAGACGCTGGCGCTCTACTGGGGCGACCGGTTTCTGGGTGCGGGCGAGATCAGGTGAGCGGGGCGGCCTGCTGGAGGGCGGCCTGCTCGAGCAGACGCACCAGGCGCTGCGCAATGCGGGAGTACCGGCACACAATGGCCGAGTGGCGGGCGCAGAGGGCGGCCGGCGTGGGCGACAGTTCGTGGGCGGCTAGCGTTTCGTGGGCCCGCGCGACGGCGTCGAGGATGTCTCCATGGGCAAGAATGGTCTCCAGCTGAGAAACACAGTGGGCGAGCTGCGACGCCGCCGCCAAAATTGTTTCTTTCATGGGCGGAGCCACTGCCGCCGCCGCGGTGGCGTCGGTGTCGGTGTCGGTGTTGGTGTCGGTGTCGATGGGACAAGAGTTGAGGGCGGCCTGGAGGGCAGAGGATGCTGCCAGTTTTTGTGTGGACAGCTGGAGGGCCTGGAGGGACTCGGAGACGGACCGGTTGGAGGGCTCTCCGAGAGCCAATTCCAAGGCCAGGACTCTGTCAGCGAGTGACTGCATTTCTGTAGATCGTATTATATACATAGATATATATATATATATATCCATAGAGGGTAAGCATGTTTATAGCATTGGGACGGTTTCCACGAAAAACTGAGGGCCGCCCCCTCCCCCCCCACGAAGGGATGGTTACGCAGCCCGCGGGGGCGCTGGCATGATTTTCTCGGTTTGCCAAGAGTGGATTGTGATAGTTGAGAACGAAAGGTGGTATA
The DNA here is from genome assembly GCA_030558305.1 of Pichia phayaonensis. NCBI lineage: Eukaryota > Fungi > Ascomycota > Pichiomycetes > Pichiales > Pichiaceae > Pichia > Pichia phayaonensis. The sequence goes on from JAJMSE010000035.1 coordinate 87,489, forward strand.
CAGACGATGGCGGGCTGTTGTTGTCTATGGTTGTATTTCTTGTGGATTATAGATAATCGTTAATCATGGTACGTGCATCATAGATAGTCAATTAGCGTCTCTCTATCCAATACATCAATACTAACCGTTATTTCATTGCTTCTTTTGTCTTACAGTCCAGATCCGGGTATGTTTGTATATTATGCCTAAAATGAGTTAAAAATAAAATGTCCATTCTGTTTCTCCAATTGTCAAATCACTCCAACTCCATTTATTTCCTTTATTCTCTTATATTTCACAAAATACTAACATAATCTCCCCGTGTTTATTTTTTTATTATAGTGTTGCAATTTCAGATGATGCTTTAAAAGCCTTCAATGACCTTAAGTTAGGTAAGAAGTACAAATACGTTATTTACACTTTAAGTGATGACAAAACTCAAATTGTTGTTGACAAAACTTCAACTGAACAATCATATGATGCATTCTTAGAAGAATTCCCAGAAAATGACTGTAAATATGCAGTTTATGACTTTGAATACGAAATTTCTGCAGGTGAAGGTAAAAGATCCAAGCTTGTTTTCTTCCAATGGTCTCCAGATACTGCTCCAGTTAGACCAAAGATGGTTTATGCTTCATCCAAGGATGCTTTAAGAAGAGCATTGAATGGTATTTCAACCGATATTCAAGGTACTGATTTCTCAGAAGTTTCTTATGAAGCTGTTTTAGAAAAGGTTTCCAGAGGTGCAGGTTCTCATTAATTTTAGTACCTTCTATTTATCTTGTGTACTCTTAGCATATACGCCTCTGTATTGTATATACCTCCTCAAATAATTATAATTAAATTAAAATTAATTGGATTTGGTTACCTTTCCTTCGGGAGGGGACAATAGGGAAAATTAGGGCCAACAAAAATTGAAAGATTATTAATGTCTTCGCTAGCACCGAGATTCATGTTTACATTTGCATACATTTTCTTATTGTTTCTGTTTTCTTCAACTAATATATAAATACCCGATATTTCTCTTAAAGGAGTGATATAATAAGAAAAAAATTAAAGAATTAAATAAGCGAATAAACAAACTCTTTACTTTCTAATATGTCAATTGATTCAGATGTCATAATCATTGGTGCTGGTATATCCGGATTAAAAGCTGCAAGTGACCTCAATGATAAAGGTCTTTCAACTTTAGTTCTTGAAGCACGTTCAAAAATTGGTGGTAGAATCTACACTGAAAGATCAAGTGAATCTTCATACCATTATGATTTCGGTGCTTCTTGGTTTCATGCAACTACGGCAAATCCAGTTTTTGATAAGTTTGTTAATGATTGGTATTCAAATGATGATACCGTTTACGACGATTCAAATGTTGGTTTCGTTTTAAATACTGAAAATGGTAAGTTTCCTGAAAATTGTAATTTTGCTCCAATTGTTGACGAATTGAAACAATATGTTTCAAACTTATCAACTGATCAATCATTACAAAATTCAACAATTGATTTCTTTAAATCTAAAAAATCATCTGCTCTTACTGAAGATGAAATTAAATTTTCAACATCAGTATTCAAGATTGCAGAACTATTAAGTGCAGGTACTTGGAATATGATTAGTTCTAAATTTGCATACGGTCCAGCTGTCGGTAGAGATTCTTTTAATATAATTGGTTATGACAAAGTCATTGAAAAAATTATTCAAAATTATCCAAAGGAAAATATTAAATTATCACACGCTGTTAAAACAGTTGAAAAATTAAATACTGATAATGAAAATGACTCAATTATTCAAATTACCACAAAGGATGACAAAGTTTATAAGTGTAAATATTTAATTGTTACAATTCCATTGGGTGTCTTAAAGTTATCTCTTGAAGACACATCATCTGAAGGTGCAATTACTTTTAAACCTGAGTTACCAAAACCAATAACTGATAAGTTTGCAAAAACTCATGTTGGATTGTATACAAAAGTTTTCGTTGAATATGATAGTGCATTCTGGCCAAAGAATGATAAGTTCTTAGTCTTAAGTGATACAAATGAAACAGACTTCAATTTGAATTCAACAAAGCCATATGAAATGGTTGAATTTGGCAAATACGATAATTCAAAACCAGTTAAAGCTTTTCACTTCCCATGTTTGGTTTCCAATTTCGATGTTGTTAGAGGCATACCTGCATTAATGTTCCTTCTTCCACCACCTGCAGCAACTCAAGTTGAAAATGCTGCAGATCCAAAACAATATGGTTATGAATTAGTTAAACCAATTATTTCCAAAATGACTGGCATTTCAGAATCTGAATTACCTAAACCAAAGGTTATTTTAACAACCAGTTGGGGTAACGATCCATATATCAGAGGTGCCATTTCAACTTGTGCTGTTGGTGATGTCATGTTTAATGATAAGTTAATTGAAGGTTTTGGTAACATTAGATTTGCCGGTGAACATACAATTGCTGAAGGTAAAGCATGTGCACATGGTGCCTATATTAGTGGTGCCCGTGAAGCTCAATTTATTGTTGAAAAAATGGGTAAATAATCTGTGATTCTTTCATTTATGCATTTATTTATGTATTTATTTTTGTTTAGTACCTCTTTTACGGTAATTTTTACGATAGAATGTTTTTATGTTTAAGGTAACTTATAACGATTGATGCTTGTCTTTTTTTGGAAATGTTTTGGTATTTCCCGATTAGGAAATGTAATTACGTATTGCTCGTTTCCGAATCCCTTTTTTCTTTCGTCATTTCCAATGCTTGAAACTACATCTTTGGTGCCTTCTTCCTTCTTCTTGTTTCTTTTTGCAAGTTCTATTTGCAACTCCAACGATATGTCTTTTGAAGAAATTAAAGCCAAATATGAAGAAGCTGGCCAAGGTCATGTTTTCAAATACTGGGATACCTTGAGCAATGAAAAGAAAGAAACATTCATTGAACAACTTTCAAAACTTAATGGTCCAAAAGTATTCATGAATGATGTTTCAAATGCTATCAAATACTCATCTTCTGTTACCGGTTCAAGGGAATATACACAATTACCTGCTTCCTCATTTAGTTCAACTATATCTTCATCCGTTGAACAATTAAATGAATGGGAATCTGAAGGTCTGAATTTAATCAAACACGGTAAAGTTGGTATCATACTTATGGCAGGTGGTCAAGGTACAAGACTTGGCTCATCATTACCAAAAGGTTGTTATGATGTTGGCTTACCTTCACATAAATCATTGTTTCAAATTCAAGTAGAAAGAATAAAGAAATTAGAAGAACTTTCCGGTGGTTCATTAACACTTTATATAATGACTTCAAAACCAACTGTTGGACCAACAGAAAATTTTTTCAAAGAAAATAATTATTTTGGTTGGAAAAAAGATTCAATTATTTTCTTTAATCAAGGTACTTTACCTGCGGTTGATCTTCAAGGTGAAAAATTACTGCTGGGTGAAGATAAGGCATCATTAGTTGAAAGTCCTGATGGGAATGGTGGATTATATAAAGCATTATTTGATAATGCAATCCTGAAAAGTTTTAAAGAAAAAGGTATTGAACATATTCATATGTATTGTATTGATAATATTCTAGTAAAAGTTGGAGATCCTGTTTTTATTGGTTACTCATCATTAAATAAATTTAATGTTGCTACAAAAGTTGTGAGAAAAAATGAATCAAGTGAAAAAGTTGGTTTAATTGTCCTTGATAAAAATAACAACGTCCCATGTGTTATTGAATATAGTGAAATTTCAAAAGAATTGAGTGAAGCCAAAGACGAGAATGATGCAAAATTATTAAAATTAAGAGCTGCAAATATCGTTAACCACTATTACAATGTTGAGTTTTTAAATCAAATGATTCCTGAATGGATCAACTCAAGACATTATTTACCATATCACGTTGCAAAGAAGAAAATTGCAAGTATTGATTTAAGTACAGGTGAATTTGTTAAACCTACAGATAATAACGGTATTAAGTTAGAACAATTTATATTCGATGTTTTCCCAAGTGTTAAATTAGAAAAATTCGGATGTTTAGAAGTCGCAAGAGAGGATGAATTCAGTCCATTAAAGAATGCACCAGGTACACCAAGTGATTCCCCTGAAATGTGCAGAGAAAATTGCTTGAAAAGAAGTACGGGTTGGATTATTGCAAACGGTGGTGTTGTAAACACGGAAAACGCACTTATTGAGGTCTCTCCTTCAGTAAGTTATTCAGGGGAAGGCCTCTCCGCTGTTAAGGGTCGTGTTTTCACGGACGGTGAAATTCTAAATGACCTGTAGGGATGTAACTGAAGCAAGTAGCAAAGCAAACGTGTAGAACTGTAATGGAAATCGAACACAGAATTAGAATTGTGCACGAACGAAACAGAGGCCCGAGCCGAGACCTCTCCTCGTACTTAAAATCCGGGGGCGGCGGGTGTGGGATGATCGAGATAAGTTGACAGAAAGTGAAAGGCGGCTCTGCTGGTTCTATGGCTTCTGCTCAATTTGCTGGCTTGCAGATGCAGCACGTTCTCTTTTGTTTCTTCTGTACAGCCATTGCACACCATCAAGAAGGCTTGGACAACGGCTGGGTAGTATCCATCTATCTCTCTCTCTCTTTCTTTCTTTCTACTTATTTACATACATACTAGTGTTGGAGTAGTAGAACTTACACGGAAACAAACAAACAGACTTTATTGACACACTTCTTAAAAATGATGCCATCAATGGATTTTTCTGCCTTAAATAGAAGGCACAAACGTACAATGACCGGTTTTACACCAACTGAAATCAAAAACATTGATGCTTCAATTCCAGTTAAATGTAGAAATGCATGGGCAAGACATGCAGCCAAGCCGTTTGAGACCGAAGATGAATTTGAAGTAAGATTTATTAATCATGTTGAAACCACATTGGCAAGATCAATGTATAACTGTGATGATTTGGCTGCTTACCAAGCCCTGTCTTCCACTTTACGTGATAGATTGATCCTACAATGGAATAAAACCCAACAATTACATACAATTAGGGAATCTAAGCGTATTTATTACTTATCCTTAGAATTTTTAATGGGTAGAGCATTAGATAATGCAATGATTAATTTGGATATTAAAAATCTCTGTACCAAGACAACTGATGAATTAGGTTTTAACTTGGAAGACATCATTCAAGTTGAACCTGATGCAGGTTTAGGTAATGGTGGTTTGGGTAGATTAGCTGCTTGTTTCATCGATTCCTTATCAACTGGTAATTATCCAGGTTGGGGTTATGGTTTAAGATACAATTATGGTATTTTTTCTCAAAAAATTATTGATGGTTATCAAGTTGAAGCTCCTGATTATTGGCTGAAATTTGGTAATCCATGGGAAATTCCAAGAAAGGAAATTCAAATCCCTGTTGATTTTTATGGTTCTGTTACTACCGTCGTTGATGAAAAAACTGGTAAACAAAAGAAACAATGGTCTGGTGATGAAAGAGTTTTAGCTATTGCTTATGATTTCCCTGTTCCAGGTTTCAAAACTAGAAATGTTAATAATTTGAGATTATGGTCATCACAACCAACCACAGAATTTGATTTCCAAAAGTTCAATGAAGGTGATTATGATGATTCAGTTGCTCAACAACAAAGAGCTGAATCAATTACTGCAGTTTTGTACCCAAATGATAATTTCTATCAAGGTAAAGAATTAAGATTAAAGCAACAATATTTTTGGGTTGCTGCAAGTTTACATGATATTGTTAGAAGATTTTTAAAAACTAACAAACCCTGGGAAGAATTCTCAAGTTTAGTTGCAATTCAATTAAACGATACCCATCCAACCCTGGCAATTGTCGAATTACAGAGAATCTTAGTTGATATTGAAGGTTTGGAATGGAATAAAGCTTGGGATATCGTCACCTCAACTTTCGGTTACACAAATCATACGGTCATGCAAGAAGCTTTGGAAAAATGGCCTGTTGATTTAATTGGAAATTTATTACCAAGACATTTAGAAATCATCTATGATATTAATTTATTCTTTTTACAAGCTGTTGAAAAGAAATTTCCAAAGGAAAGAGAATTACTGGGTCGTCTCTCAGTTGTTGAAGAATCAATTCCTAAAAATATTAGAATGGCACACTTAGCAATCATTGGTTCCCATAAAGTTAATGGTGTTGCTGAATTACATTCTGAATTAATTAAAACAACAATTTTTAAAGATTTTGTCAAATTTTATGGCAGTGCTAAATTCACAAACGTTACAAATGGTGTTACATTTAGAAGATGGTTAAAACAAGCAAATCCAAATTTATGTACATTAATTTCTAGAACTTTGGGATCTGATGAATTTTTGAAATCTCCTGTTTTGTTAAGAAAGTTAGAAGCGTATGTTAACAATACCCAATTTTTATCTGACTGGGATGAAGTTAAATTGAATAATAAGAAGAAATTGGCTTCATTAATCAAGACATTAACAAATATTGATGTTAATCCACATAATTTATTTGATATTCAAGTTAAGCGTATTCATGAATATAAACGTCAACAAATGAATATTTTTGGTATCATTTGGAGATATTTACAAATTAAGGCAACACCAGCTGATCAACGTAAAGAAAAGTGGTTACCAAAAGTCTGTGTTATTGGTGGTAAAGCGGCACCTGGTTATTATGCAGCAAAGAAAATTATTAAATTAATTAATTCAGTTGGTGAAGTTGTTAATAATGATTCAGATATTGGTGATTTATTGAAAGTTGTTTTTATTCCTGACTACAATGTTTCCAAGGCAGAAATTATTTGTCCTGCAAGTGATATTTCAGAACATATTTCCACTGCTGGTACTGAAGCGTCAGGTACTTCTAACATGAAATTTGTTCTTAATGGTGGTTTAATTATTGGTACAGTTGATGGTGCAAATGTTGAAATTACGAGGGAAGTTGGTGAAAATAATATCTTCCTTTTCGGTAATTTGGCGGAAGATGTTGAAGATTTACGTTATGATCACCAATTAGGCAGAATCCAAATTCCAGATGCATTACAAATTGTGTTTGATGAATTAGAAAAGGGTACATTTGGTAACTTCGATGAATATAGAGGGTTAGTCGACTCAACCAGAGCTCATGGTGATTTTTACTTAGTTTCTGACGATTTTGAAAGTTACTTGGAAGCTCAAAGTACAATTGATGCTGAATTTGTTAATCGTGAAAGTTGGATTAAAAAGAGTATCTTATGTGTTGCAAACATGGGTTTCTTTTCTTCCGATCGTTGTATTGAAGAATACGCAGAAAATATTTGGAACATCGAACCAGTTGACGAACAAGTTTAATTTTTAAACCTAATTTCATTTTATTGTAGATTCATTTCTCTCATAATTTTTTATTTTATTATTTGATTCTACTTTACTTTATCTTATTTAAGATTACTATTTAGTTTTACAATACACTTACTTTTATTCCTAGCATACGCACGTCTTAAGTATAAGCTTCGATAGTGACAGAACTTGGCATTTTCATGGCTCAGATTCGTGCCTGTGTAGTTTTAAATTTCTGTATTCCGTATCACCTCTTCTTAGTTTGGAGTTTTCGGCGGAGCGTCACTTTCATACTTATTCTTTCTAGATAACCAGGGAAGTTTATGATATCCAAAAATAGCAATGGTTGAAACAGTTAATTTCGTTGTTGATGGTAAGACTGTTACTGTTGAAAGAAAGGTTGTTGAAGTCTCTAAGTATGTCAGAAAATTACTCCAAAATCTTGTGGATGACAACCATTCTGAAGGCGATTCCGAAGAGGACAAGGATTCGGGTTCATCCATGAATGCAATTGATATTCCAATTAATAACATGTCTTATGAAACGTTAGAAGCGGTCTTACGTTGGTGTACACGCTATTATGAGACTCACAAAGAAGAAGTTCGGGTACCTGAAGATAAAAAATACACTAGGGAAAGTGGTTGGTCTGATAATGTTATGGAAGATTATCAATCCAATATTTCTGAAGCTGTTTTGGATATTTGGGAAAGAGATTTCCTAGATGTTGATCCAGAAACGTTAAAACAGATTATCCTTGCAGCAAATTACCTTGATATCAAGCCATTACTTGATGCAACTTGCAAAGTTATTGCAGAAATTTTCAGAGGCAAATCACCAAACGAAATCCTAGATGCATTCGGCATGCTACGTAGTGGTAAATAATCTATTAAGTGGTATTCTACATTTTAACACCGAACAAATAAGAGCATTTGTTTGTTTTTACTCTTAACTATCTGTATAAGCTTTTTATAAATCCCCCTATTGTATATTATTACTTACCACATTGAAAAATTACACTTCCCGATTTTTCAACTCGCACCCTTTCGAGATTTCCAACAAAAAACTCAAAATCGCCCTTCATTATCTCAAACGTGTAACTTTAATACGAGGTTGCTAGTATCTTTTACTATTGTCCTTTTATAGAATAATAAACAAACAGCTTTTTCAATACCATGCCTGAGGACATTATTGACAGTGAGACTGTTGAATATTCTCAACTGTTGGTTCCTAAGCCTACAATATTGAAACTTTATGTTTGGCCATTCCTAATTATTTATCCTGCATACAACTATCTTTTCAATAACTATTATGATGTTTACTTTATTGGAAGAGAATGGACTTTTATTTATACACTTCTCTTGGTTTCAATTCATGCATTAATTTGGTTATTACCAAGATGGAATTTGAATTTAAAGGTTAGCTTTCAATATACCAAAGTTAATTCCTTAAAAGATGCAACTCATATTTTAGTGAAAGCAAAACCATCTTTTGGTTTAAGTGAAATTTCTAAAATTGAGTTTAATCCTGGTCAAGTTTCTTTCAAGTATCAAAAAAGAAAGTTTCTATATAATCCAAAAACCTCCAAATTTTCCCCACCAAAGTATTTTGTTGATGATCCTAAATTTACTATTAAAGATCTCAAATCGTTAAGAGGTTTACCGGTTGATAAAGTTGCAGGTCTGGAAAAATATTATGGCTTAAATACTTTTGATATTCCAGTTCCAACCTTCATTGAATTATTTATTGAACATATGTTAGCTCCTTTCTTTGTTTTCCAATTATTCTCTATTTCCTTATGGTTGATGGATGCAATGTGGTATTTATCTATTTTTTCTGCAATTATGTTATTTTCCTTTGAAGCTACAACTGTTTTCCAAAGAAAGTCAACAATGACCGAATTTCAAAGTATGGGTATTAAGCCCTATGATATTTGGGTTTATAGAGATCTTAAATGGACTGAAATGAAAACTGACAGTTTATTACCAGGTGATATTGTGTCAATTGTTAGAACTCCCCATGAAGATTTATCAATTCCTTGTGATATGTTATTACTTCAAGGTTCATGTATTGTTAATGAAGCTATGTTATCTGGTGAATCTACTCCTCTATTAAAAGAAAGTATTGAAAATAGAGAAAGTGATTCAACTTTCCAACCTGATTCTCTAGATAAAAATTCTCTGTTACATGGTGGTACTTCATGTCTGCAAGTTACCGTTCCTGATAAGCCAATCATTCCTTTAGCTCCAGATAACGGTACCTTAGCACTTGTTACTAAAACTGGTTTTGAAACTACCCAAGGTTCTTTAGTTAGAGTTATGATTTTCTCTTCTGAAAGAATGTCTGTTGCTAATAAAGAAGCTTTCTTCTTTATTTTATTTTTATTAATTTTTGCAATTATTGCATCAAGATATGTTTGGATTGAAGGTACCAAAATGGGTAGAAAACAATCTAAGTTGATTCTCGATTGTATTATCGTTTTAACTTCTGTCGTTCCACCTGAATTACCTATGGAATTAACTATGGCTGTTAACCAATCATTAAGTGCATTGGCTAAACACTATATTTTCTGTACCGAACCATTTAGAATTCCTGTTGCTGGTAGAATTGACGTTTGTTGTTTTGACAAGACTGGTACTTTAACTGCGGAAGATTTATTCTTTGAAGGTTTAGCTGGCTTTAATCCAACTGATCAAACTGTTTTATCTAAATGTGATTCGCCTGAAGTTCCATCCGTTACTGTTGATTTATTAGGTTCAGTTCACGCTCTAGTTAGATTAGATGATGGTAATATCGTCGGTGATCCAATGGAAAAGGAAACTGTCAAGGTTTCTGGCTGGGACTTAGATGAAAACGTTAAGAACACAATGGTTGGTCATGGAAAGAAGATTAAGATTTTAAAGAGATTTCAATTTTCTTCTGCATTAAAAAGATCTTCTGTTATCTCAAAGGTTGGTGATAAGGTCTTAGTTGGTGTTAAAGGTGCTCCAGAAACAATTGTTGAAAGATTAATGACTGTTCCTGAAGACTATGAATCAACTTACAAATATTATACTAGAAATGGATCAAGAGTCTTGGCATTAGCCTATAAATATTTAGATTCTGACAAAAATCTTGACAAAATTGAAAGAAAATCTGTTGAAAATGATTTAATTTTCGCCGGATTTATTGTTTTCCATTGTCCAATGAAGAGTGATGCGATTAGTACTATTCAAATGTTGAATCAATCCTCCCATAGATGTGTGATGATTACTGGTGATAACCCATTAACTGCTTGCCATGTTGCTAAAAAAGTTGGTATTATTACCAAGGATGTTTTGATTCTGGATAAGCCAGAAAAGAATCATGCCGGTGATTCATCACTTGAATGGAGAAATGTCGAAGAAACTAGAGTTATTCCTGTTAATAAGGATATTACATTTGATATGAAGTTTTTAAGAGAAAATGATTTATGTATTACTGGTTATGCACTTAATGAACTGATGGAACACCCACAGATTAGTATTTTGATTAGACATTCTTGGATTTATTCAAGAGTTTCACCATCTCAGAAGGAATATATCTTAAATACTTATAAGGATCTTGGTTATAATACTTTAATGTGTGGTGATGGTACTAACGATGTTGGTGCTTTGAAGCAAGCAAATGTTGGTATTGCACTCTTAAATGGTACCGAAGATTCATTGAAGCAAATGCAAGAAAATAAGAAGGTTGAAACTTATGAAAAAATGTACCAAAAACAATGTGACTTAATGAAGAAATGGAATCAACCACCACCAAAGATTCCAGTTCAAATTGCTCATTTATATCCACCTGGACCATTGAATCCTCATTATCTTAAAGCACTTGAACAACATGGTACTGAAATCACCCAAAAAATTAAAGATGAGGTTGAAGAAGCTAATAAGAATGCTCCACCAGTGACTATCTCAACTGATCCATCATCTGCTAATAATATCACTGAATCTTTGTTATCTCAACTTCAAGAAACCCAAGATGAAAGTGAAGCACCAGTTCTTAAGTTAGGTGATGCGTCCGTTGCTGCACCATTTACTTCTAAGTTAGCTAATGTTTCAACTGTTGTTAATGTTATTAGACAAGGTAGATGTGCATTAGTTTCCACAATTCAAATGTACAAAATTTTGGCATTAAATTGTTTGATTTCTGCATATTCCTTATCCGTTTTATTTTTGGCTGGTATTAAATTTGGTGATGCTCAAGCTACCGTTTCAGGTATTTTATTATCAGTTTGTTTTATGTCAATTTCAAGAGGTAAAGCAATTGAAAAATTATCAAAAGAAAGACCACAACCTGGTATTTTTAACATTTATATTATGGGTTCAATTTTAGGCCAATTTGCTATCCATTTGGTTGCGTTAATTTATATCACTAAAGAAATTTATATTTTGGAACCAAGAGAACCACAAGTTGATTTAGATAAGACATTTTCTCCATCATTGTTGAACACTGCAATGTTCTTACTTCAACTATCTCAACAAATTAGTACCTTTACTGTTAATTATATTGGAAGACCATTTAGAGAATCTATTCATGAAAATAAGGGTATGTATTACGGTATTTTAGGTGTTGCATTTTTGTGTATTTCAGGTTCAACTGAATTTTTGCCAGAATTAAATGAAGCAATGCAATTTGTTCCAATGACGACTGGCTTTAAAATTAAGTTAACTGTTACAATGTTACTAGATTTCTTCGTTGCTTGGGCTATTGAACTTGTCTTAAAGTTTTTCTTTATGGATTTCAAGGCTGCTGATATTGCGGACAGAACATTGGATGATGATTCAGAATTCAAAAAAGCAGAGAAAGAGAAAAAGGATCAATAGATATCAACGTTCTATTAAACAGCGACCATAATTTATTCATCCCTACTATTTTATAAAATTTTTGTAAAAAAAAATCCATTTACATTATAAAAATTGAGTAAATCTTTTAGCCAAAGTATTAATTAACCATTTTCCCAATAAATTGAGAATAACCCTCTATTCGTTTCAAAAGCCATAAACCGAAAAATGTGTATAATGAAGTCTTGAAAAAATCGAGACATGAAAAAACTCAAAAATCAAAAGTGAGAACCATACCAGGGGTAATGGCGAGATTCCCAGATGCATATCTTGAGTATTTAAGATTGCTCGGGGTTTTTTTATTCAACGATATCGTTTTCCTTTTAAACAGACAACAAAGTTTGCCTACTTCAAGTATGAGAGGTATGTGTGATTACAAGACATGAGTTGAGAACCAATGGTTGTGTCTCTCCAAGCTTTATCAAATTGATTATATCAATACTAACATTGTTATTTTTTATTTAACATGTTTCTATTTTTACTATTACAGATTACAAATTAGTTGTTCTTGGTGCCGGTGGTGTAGGTAAGTCTTGTTTGACCGTCCAGTTTGTTCAAGGTATTTACATTGATACATATGATCCAACAATTGAAGACTCATATTCAAAAGAAATTGAAGTTGATGGCCGTGCATGCAATCTTGAAATTTTAGATACTGCAGGTGTTGCACAATTCACTGCAATGAGAGAATTATATATTAAAAATGGAAATGGATTCATATTAGTCTATTCCGTTACCGATAAGAAGTCTTTAGAAGAATTATTGGCAATCAGAGAGCAAATTATTCGTATTAAAGGTTCAAGTTCTGTACCAATGGTTTTAGTTGGTAATAAATGTGATTTAAACGACGAAAGAGAATTACAACCTGAAGATGGTATTAATGTATCCAAAGAATGGAACAAAGTTCCGTTCTACGAAAGTAGTGCAATGTATAAAATGAATGTTGATGATGCATTCGTTGATGTTGTTAGGCAAATTATTAGAAAAGAAGTTCAACAACAATCCGTTGAACAACACCAAGAGATTCAACCTGATGAACAGCTTCAATCGCTACAACAACCAATTCCACCTCAACAATCACAACCGTCAGCACCAGCTTCAAGTCACAATAAAACACCGTCACAATCGACCGAAAAGAAATCACCACCACAGAATCAAGTACAAGCAAAACCAGAGCCAGCACAAGTTTCTAACGCAAAGGAAGCACCTAAAAGTTCAGGTGGATGTTGTGTTATAGCATAGCTTCACCCCATTTTTTACATCTGTTTTTATTCTAGAATATTACAATACTTGCAACGTTCTCCTTTAAATTTGAACAAAACAAATTTGTTAGCGATCAGTTGCTTTCCTGAGAAGTTAATTTATCACTAGTTATAAAATAATTCAAGCAACTTAAATTAACCAGTGCTCCAGAAGTCCACTTAATTATATTTTTTATAAATCAACAATCACGAATTTGTATTTTGTTTATTACTTTATTCATTGTAAATTAGCTATTTTTTGGGAAATTTTATTACAGTAAATTATCTAGTTCAATTAATTAAATTGACATCTCCGAAAGATTTCTGAAGGCGATCTAGTTTCAGTATTAACTATATAAATGCCAAGACAACTTCAATATAAGAAATGTAATAACATTTTTTATTAAATTCTATCAAAGAATTATTCGAAAAATATACAAATGAATGACTGTCGTTCTATAAAGTTCTATTCTTATATAACATGAACTATTGTGAGTGGAAAACGGAAAACATATTCAGCAAGGAGCGATTAATAATTGTCCATCTGGCGAATTCAGAGTTCATCATTTGATCAGAGCGTAAAGAAAGTTTCTTCAAAACCCGTACTAATCTTAAAAGAAATGTTGCCAACCCGAAAAATGTAAATAATAAAAAATCTCTGATTTCCACTTATCCTCACATATTATTTTACAATTAGATATATTAGTATCTTTCGATGCACTTTGAGCGTATGAGTAAGGGCGATAAGATTAAAAAGACGAAATTAGCATGCAATAAATGCAGAGAAAGAAAAAGAAAATGTGATGGACAAAAACCAATCTGTAAGGCTTGTTTGAAAAGTAATTTGGTTTGTGAATATTTTCACAATTTGGATAGAAGAAGACCATATACAAAAGCATACGTAGAATCGTTGCAAGAACGTATTCATTTACTAGAAACACAATTATCTAACAAAGAGAAAGATTATGAAAGGAGGACATCAATCAATTTGGGTAGTTCTTCTCTTAGTCCATGTTCACAAGATATAAAAAGACCGGACGTTCTCCCAGAGGTTGAAAAATCGAATGAAATTAATATTGAAGAACTCCTTGAGGCCCATGGCAAATTTAAAGATATGAGGAATGGGACTTATCGGTACTATGGCCCAAGGTCGACGGTTTCGTTTATTAGCAATGACATGCCTCTGATAAATATAGATTATACAGTCAGGAATAAAGCCTCTTATCAAGTACCAAAAGTTGGCACGGATATAGAAAATGAACAATTTCTGTATCAATTGTATTTTTCTTTCCAGAATTCAACTCTTTTTTTGGTATGGGAAGATTTGTTTTATGAGCAATTGCAGCTTTCAGAGAGTGAAAGAAACCCTATGTTCATAAGTGCTAGCCTCCAATATGCAATTTTGGCTGTGGGATCTCTATTGGAGCATAAGAATGTTGATAAATTTTCAATCGCATCTGAGTATGCTAGAAGAGGGAGAGAGCTTTTAGATAAAGAACTAAGTAGACCTTTAGTTTCAACGGTTCAAACTTGTGGTATTTTATCTATATTTTACATGTTCATTAATGAAGATTCGTTAGCTTGGCATTTTATTGGCTCAGCAGTCAGTACTATGTATTCCTTGGGTTTAAACATTGGTGGCTGTATTGAAGCAGGTGGAATTTATTTCTCTGAGGAAGAAGTCCAATTGAGGCAGATCACACTCTGGGGTGTCTATCTTTTAGAACGAGCATTAAATAACATTTTGGGAAGACCAACTTTTATGAAACCTGGGTCAATTACTAGTATGGTACCGAGTGAGCTAGGCATTCCCGAATATGAGCAGTGGCATAACCCAAATCAATTAGTATTACCACATCAAAATATGAAAACTATACATACACGATATTTTTCTTTAATAACATATACAATTGAGTTACTTATCATAACCAGTAAGCCATTGGACCAAATATATTTATCGTTTAAACCCTGCGCTCCTGCAGAGTTACAATTTTTTGTCAATAAGGCAGATATAGAACTACTGAACTTTGAAAGAACATTGCCTGAGTATCTAAGACTATCTCACATGCTTTCTCTTAACAATCAGGAAACAATATCGCCTGGAATATTTGTATTCCAATTGAAATTCCAATATATTCATATTTTATTACACAGAATTTTTTTTATAAGACATTTAGACATGCATGACCAAGTTACAGATGATCAAATTGTGTCTCACAAAAAAGTATGTTATAACAGTGCTCTTAATATTGCCAAGATAACGTTATTATATGAAAAGAATGCGGGCTTTGATGGATTTGATTTTAGCACCCCTGATATAATATGTACGGCTGCCATCATCTTACTATATTTTATTAAACATCCAGTGCTAGAAAGTTCACAAAGCATGGAAAATAAGCAAAAAAAACCGTATGATCCAAAAACTATTAAAACCACATCTCAAAGTATCTTTGAAAGTTTGAATTATAGTTTAATAGCAATCTCAAAAAGCAACCTCTGGGCAAATAGATGTTTATGTGTCCTTAACCAGCTAATATTAGATTGGGATATTGCAAGTTGCTTTGACAAAAGAGCTACTTTATTTACAGATTAATAGCTCAATATCTCTTTTGACTCCAAATATATACTGAAAGTTATGGTCGCTTCATGATGTCTTTAACTAGTTCATAAACTTTTGATCAAAGAAGGCTCTGTTTCTTTGTATCAATTACCCTGGATGGATAAAGTAATATAATTCCAAGTGGCACGAATTTTATGAATATTTAATAATTAGTGTGTGTGAAATAAGTAGAAAGATTAAATATAAATAGGTTATTAGCTAATGTGATTGTCGACTGCATTGGATTGTATCCTACGTTGAGTTGTTAGTGTTGGCAAACATAATTGTCAACTATTCTTACAACAGCCACATTACTTTCATTTAACTGAACTCGATTCAGCTTATAGGCCAACCCTACTACGCTTGATCTCAAGTAATACTATGTGTATAATAATATAGAGGTAATCCTATCATGTATTTTTTTGATTGCAACTTTACAAATACGAGAAGGTATATTATATATATATACAAATAAAATTTTTACATGACTTAAATGATAAAGTGGTTTTCAAAAATAGTTAAGTGGATACATAGCTTTATTATATAAATTAGGAATAAATATCATTACTTATTATATAGATTTCTAATATTTTGTTGCAACAAAAAAAATAATTCGAATCAAAATGTTTCTTTCTTGGCTGGTTTTGGATATGTTAATGCTGTTGATGGATCTTCAATAAATCTAACAGGAACTGCCGGAGTTCTATCAACACTAAATTTGAAGATATCATATCTCTGATAATAACCAGTAACATCTTGAAATTGTTTCAACTCGACAATTTTATTCAAGTCAAATGTACAATAAGCAATACCTTCTTCCTCCTTCAAAACATCACCTATTTGAGTACCAGTTGGATCAAAAAACATTGTTGAAGCTTGAGCAACATTTTCATAGAACTCAGCATTAGCAGGATCGTCATTTTTGCAAAAATCTTTTGCTGCTCTGTCAAAAAAGTTTGAGCAAACAACTGTAAAAGTTTTACCTTCAAATGCTTGGCAACCAGCTCTGATTCTATTTGCATGATCTAGATCGTAATTATCACCTGCTCCGGGTCTTCTTGTAGTAAAAAAGGCAGGCCATAATGAAATATGAATTTGTTCACCTTGACCCATTAATGTATACTTTGCTAATGGATTGGTATTTTCACCACAAATTAAAGCACCAATTTTACCGATTTTAGTATCACAAACAGTTAAACCGTTACCATCACCATGTGACCAAAGAAGTTTTTCATAGAAAGTTGGCATAATCTTTCTGTGGTGTGCCATAATGGAACCATCATCACCAATCAAAACGTAAGCATTCCATAAACATCCAACACTGAATCTTGATTTTTCATTAAATCCTAAGCATACAACAACACCTAATTCAGCACAAACTTGTTGAATTTCCATGATTTCAGGGCCATCAACATATAAAGATTGTTCACATAATTTTTGAAATAAATGGTGATTATCAACAGGTGCCTTCAATTGTGGCCAAACAGGATAACAAGGAACAAATGTTTCTGGAAAACAAACTAATTGGGCACCATTAGCGTGTGCTTCCCTGATCCATTCAATGGCCTTTTTAATAGTTGCTTGGGTATCTAACCAAACAGGTGCAATATGACAAGCTGCGACTTTTGTAACTGGTAAACTCATTGTTTTTTGATTCTTAGTGTGTGTTATACTGTTAGTTTATCTCAAGTATAGAAATTCATTAAAATCTTTTTATGAGGAAAGGACACGTCTTTTATAGTAAAACAACATTTTTCTAGAGAGCCTATCAGTTTCTGATATCATTACTATTGCCGTACCGCCAAATTCACAATTTCATAGATCAGTAAAGAGTTCTGATCTGAAAAGAAAGATTGCGGGCCGCCATCCATATTGCGGGAAGTGATTTCCCGCCCCCACCTGGGGATTGAAAAAGATTTTTTTGGTGATAATATTGACCACCATTGAACAAAACCCGAAATGCTTGCAACCCCGTAAAACAACATTGGACATAAATTCCTCTACAAAATAATGATAAAAAGACAGATATACATACAAATAGATTGAGAAACATAATTATTACTTTTTAATGTCCAGCAATATTTTGAAAAGTACAAAATTATATAGCAAAATTATATTACTTTTTGTAATATCCCAATGGTTTTTACTGGCAATTGGACTTTTCATTCTATTAGCATA
>JAJMSE010000036.1:0-104835 GCA_030558305.1 Pichia phayaonensis
GAATATGGTTGCAGATATGTTCACTAAAAATCTCGGTAGAATTAAGTTCAAGAAATTTGTGGAGCTTGCAGGTATGAATACATAATTAACAAGTGTTATAATTATGGTGGGGTGTTGAAAGGAATGCCGTACTGATAACAGACCGGCCGATAACAAATGGACCAATAAACAGATAATAACTTATCTGTTATCTGTTATCTGTTATTTGTGATCGGCTATCTCCTATCTGTTATTTGATATCTCTTATCTGATATCTATTCCTTTATATAATTATTACACATTAGATTAGTATTTATAAGGGGTCATAGTTCTCCAGTTATATGTATTTTTGTATTTTCTATAGCTTATTTAATTACCGATTTATCTAATCAATATGGACCCAATTCTCAGAGTTAATGCATTACAACACTCAGAGTTAATGCATTACAACAAGATCCGGTAACAAGAGATGTAAATAAGTTTTCCGTACTTGCTAAATAGAAACTAATCATTGAATCTTTGTAAGAAAACGAACTAAGATACAGTTTACTTGTTGAAAGGAATGCTGTGTTAATAACAGACTGGCCGATAACAAGTGGACCTGTTGTAATGCATTAATTCTGAGAATTGGGTCCATATTGATTAGATAAATCGGTAATTAAATAAGCTATAGAAAATACAATAATACATATAACTGGAGAACTATCGCCCCTTATAAATACTAATCTAATGTGTAATAATTATATAAAGGAATAGATATCAGATAAGAGATATCAAATAACAGATAGGAGATAGCCGATCACAAATAACAGATAACAGATAACAGATAAGTTATTATCTGTTTATTGGTCCATTTGTTATCGGCCGGCCTGTTATCAGTACGGCATTCCTTTCAACAAAGAGATATGTAAAATGTAAAGTATAGAGTGTTAAAGAAGTGGGATTCACCTTCTTTATATAGAGCTACGTTCTCAGTTATGATCGACAACGGCTCGATAACGAATCACGACGGACCGATAATGAATCACAACGGACCGATAATGAGTCACAACGGGTCAGCAACGGTATTTGTAACATCTCTAATAATTCCCTCTTTAGCTCAGTTGGAAGAGCGAAAGACTGTAATGGTTAACAAGACATCTTTAGGTCTCTGGTTCGATCCCGGAAGGAGGGAATTCAATTTCTAACAGCTTTGGTGGCCCAGCTGGTTAAGGCGTCAGTCTCATAATCTGAAGATCGCGAGTTCGAATCTCGCCTAGAGCAAAGTTTGATAGACATTGAATTTTTATATATGTTTTTTTTACCAGTTGATAAATTGAATCTAAGATAATTTGGATAGGAAACTTTGTTGAACCTCTGAATCTAGAAAGTACCTTAACCGTTGTCTTAACTTCATAATGTGGATTTTTGGAGAGATCAGGAATCTAAAGTGTATTGAGTTTGTTAGTTTATTTACAAGATGTTAGTTATATTGGAGTCAGTAATTCTACGTAATTATCTCCAATTATAAAATTGCCAAACAATTATGGACAACATATCATTGATTTTAGTCTTACCAGAACCAACAGGTTTTTCAGACCCACTGAATAAGAACAACGTTAAATTCATATACAAAGAGGGAGGTATTGATCAATTGATCAAACAATAGTATACATAATAATAACGAAAACCCTATTTACTAAGAATGTATATATGGGGAGCCATGGAATTTTATTGGGTAGGTTTTTTC
This sequence comes from Pichia phayaonensis, assembly GCA_030558305.1. Lineage (NCBI taxonomy): Eukaryota > Fungi > Ascomycota > Pichiomycetes > Pichiales > Pichiaceae > Pichia > Pichia phayaonensis. The sequence continues at coordinate 1,709 of JAJMSE010000036.1, forward strand.
TCATTTTGGGAAAAGCTCCTTTTTTGGGTTTTTCGGATATTTCGCTAAAACATATATATCGGGTATCGGAAGCGTCATGATTAATTAGGTTAATGTACATAAGTTATAAATTATCTAAAAATTTATCAAGTAAACCAGCACTCTGATCTTTAGTAATTACATTTTTGAAATTATCTTTATATTTATTAAAAATATTATATGATATTGGTTTTTTTAAATCATATGTTTTGAATGATAATGAGTATCTTTTGGAAATGGCATCATTAGAATTGATGTTGATATCCAAATTTGAACTTAAATTTGAGAACTTGAAATAGTCGTCATCATCTAATTCTATATCGTTTAAATCGTTACTTTCGTCATCAATTTTATTATCCGCAGTTGAATGATCTTTTAAATCTGTATTTGTATCCATATCTATATGTAAATAGTTACTTGCTACTTGAGGGTCATTCCAACCTAAATTCATTTCTTTATCTAAAGCAAAATCTAAGTCTAAATCAAGATCCAAATCCAAATCTAAATCACTATCTATATTCATATCGATCATCAAATGATCATTGTTTTCAATATCATCACCATTACCATCATTTACATCATTTAAATCTATTGATGATTTATTTTGAATTTCGGTTGATTCAGAAATTGCATGTAACTCACTTGCTTTTCTTAAAGCTGAATAATTATCATTATCATTATCATCAACATTTAAATCAATATGAGATGTATTTATACTCGAATTATCATTATCATATTGTTGTAGAATTGAAATTGAAGAGCAGACAGAAGTTGTAGATGCTGAATTAGGTCGTATTGGAATTGGCTGATACAATACTGAAGTTTGATCATGTTTAATTATAGAAAGTTGCTTATCATTATTATGTGTAATTTTATCCTCAGAATCTATATATATCTCAGATTTCAAAGTCGTTGACGAATAATCTGAAGTCATGCAGGACGAATCAATTAATGTAACAAATGGGGAATTTAAAGTATAATCCACTAATAGATCAGTTTTAAAGTTTGAAATTTTATTCATTATGAGTTCAAAATTTTCAACTTGTTCTTCAACAGTTGTATTTAAGGTTAATTTCCAATATCGTATCCGGTTTTTTATGGGTATTATATAAGTATTTGAATTTACTTTAATTATTTTTGAGTTTGGTAAAATTGGATGTATCAGAGAACCACAAATTAAGTAGTTAAACATGGAATTAATTTGGTAAATTTCAAACTTGCCCCGTGAGAGCAAACTGGATTTATTGTTTTTAATAATTGAATGTATATTGGGATCATTAGACGTCTTTGAAGATAATTTATAGACGGAAATTTCAGCTTCCTGAAGTGAAAATAGTATTTTTTTGATATCCTTTTGTTCCTTTGAAGAGGAAGATTTGGATGACCTCAACAATCTGCGGAATGGATTGATCAGCCGGTCCCTGTCACCCTCTTTGCGGTGTGGTTGAGTCATGGCCATTGCTCCACCAGAACGTCTTTACAACGCAGCCCCAATGTCTATCCAAACTATCAAACAACAAAAACATGTTGCCATCACTTAGAGATAAAAAACCAAAACAGCGATTTCCCTTCTGCGTCGATCGACGGGACGCAAAAAGCACAATAGGCGAAAAAAGCGCCTACGCGCACCAACGGCCAAAGCGGAGTCCCCAAGGACAGAGAAATGATGATCTCTCCGATGCGCCGGAGTTGGCCATATCTTTCAGTGTTGCGGTGGGGCAGCATGGCAGTATAAGTAGGGAAATGTCAGCATCTTGGATGAACGGTGACAAAAGGAATATCCATCTGCCTTCCACACCGACATGACTACCTTCCAACATCAAAAAGAACTCAGTAAACTTCCTATCCCCCCACTACAAGATTCCATTAGCAGATATCTGGAAGTTTTAAAACCTTTACAAACCAAAACCGAACATTCAAAGACAATTGATGCTTGTTCGGAATTTCTTAAAACTTCAGGTCCAATTTTACAGGAACAATTAGTACAATATGCGAAAACTAGAGATTCGTATATTGAACAATTTTGGTTTGATTCATATCTTAACTACGATTCTCCAGTTGTTTTAAACTTGAATCCTTTCATTATGATTGAAGATGATCCAATTCCAGGTGACTGTAATTGGATTAACCGTGGTACTGAATTAACCTGTTCCACTTTGAGATTTATAAATGCATTAAGAAATAGGAAATTACCTGTTGACTATGTCAGGGGTAAAGCTTTGGATATGGACCAATATCTAAGATTATTTGGATCTTCTAGAATTCCAACAAATAATGGTTGTGTTTTACAAACTGACAAGTACTCTAAACATATTATTGTTTTAGTTAATTCTCAATTTTACTGGTTTAATGTTTTGGATGATGATAATAATCTGTTATTAACATCCAAACAAATTAAATTAAATTTAAAATCAATTATTGAAGATTCAAAATCAATGGATCCAAAAGATATTGCAAAATCAAGTTTTGGTATTTTAACAACTGAAAATAGAAAAGTCTGGTCAAACCTTAGATTAAAGTTAAACGGTGATAAAACCAATAAAGAAATTTTAAAAATTATAGATTCTGCCTTATTTTGCCTGGTTTTAGATGATTTAGAAATTGGCGAAGATCTCAATAAGATGTCACAAAATTTCCTTTGTGGTAAATCAATCTTAAAAGATGGTATTCAAGTTGGTACCTGTACTAACCGTTGGTACGATAAATTGCAACTAATTATCACAAAAGATGGTAAATCTGGTATCAATTTTGAACACACAGGTGTTGACGGTCATACAGTTTTAAGATTTGCAAGTGATATTTATACTGATTCAATTTTAAGATTTGCAAAAACCATTAACAAAGATTCACCATCAATTTTTAACGATAATGAACATCAAATTGTCAACAAAGATTCTAAATATATTGAACCACCAAGAAAATTAGAATGGAACTTAACAAATGATTTAAGTTTAGCATTAAGATTTGCAGAAACCAGATTAAGTGACTTAATCAATCAAAATGAATTTTCAACCTTATCCTTTAATAAGTTCGGTATGGAAAGAATTAAGAAAATGGGTATGTCCCCAGATGCTTTTGTTCAAATGGCGTTCCAATTAACTTATTATTCATTATATGGTAAAGTTGAATGTACTTATGAACCTGCAATGACAAAGAGATTTTTACATGGTAGAACTGAAGCTATTAGAACAGTTTCTGATGAATCAAATGAATTTGTTACAAAATTTTTACAAAAAGATGTTTCCTCAAAGGTAAAGATTGAATTGTTAAAGAATGCATGCAAAAAACATAGTGAACGTACTAGAGAATGTTCAAATGGTTTAGGTCAAGATAGACATTTATATGCATTGTTCTGTATCTGGAAGAGATACTTTAGTGATTCCAATCCAAACTCTTCATCAGATGATGAAATTGATAATGATGATGTTTCATCTGATAATTCAACACTTGATTTTAACAATTTACCAGAAACAGTTGATTCAATTGAACAATTACGTAAAATCCCATCAATTTTTGCAGATGATGGTTGGGATAAATTAAATACAACAATTATTTCAACTTCAAATTGTGGTAATCCATCATTAAAAATTTTCGGATTCGGTCCAGTTAGTGAAAATGGTTTTGGTTTGGGTTATATTATCAAGGATAACAGAATTAGTATTTGTGCAAGTTCAAAACATAGACAAACTTCAAGATTTACATCAAGCTTAGAAACAACATTAATTTTAATGGAAAAAACTTTCAGAGAAGCACATGAATCTGATCATTTAGATGAAAATAAAGAAATTGAAAAATTGTTAGGTGGTTATCCAAGTTATGAAATTGATCCAAATTCTGATTTAATTAAATCAAAAGATGGTGATTTATCAGAAAAGAAGTTGTTTACATCCAAAGAAATTGGACGTAAATTAAGATTTTCTGAATATTAACCACGAATATTTTTATTTTAAATGCTATATCATTTTTTTCCCTTATTATTATGCTTGATTTTATCTTTTATTTCAATTGTTCTCATTATTACAAACTCTATTATTCATATTCTGTTCTTTGTATTCCGTTCTATTTGATTTTCTTTCATTATTTTCTTTCTTTTATTTTATATTATAACTGGTGTATAAACTTTAACGATCACGACTCAACGAATTAACAATACAATAAATTAACAAATCAGCTCTCTGTCTCAGTAGCTAATTTATGTACAACGTGTTGATCAGGATTAAACAATTTAACAATTAGGTATCTTCCATGGTAATTAAACCCATAGAATTTATCAACAGCTAGTTGTGCATTTTTAAAATTTTTGAAAACTATAAATGCTTTACCTCGTGTATTTAAATCTGACGTGGAACCTGTCCTGATTTCCTGTATATTTCCAAATTCTCCAAACAATTTATATAGATCACGTGGATTATGATTAAATGGTAAATTTTTCACCTCTATTATTGGGAACGACATTTGTTATATGTATGATATATGATAGGCAACGTATGGATGAAAGAACAAAGTGCAAATTAAAAAAAAGAAAACTGGCAGTGTACGAAAAAAACGAAAAGTGAAAACATTAAATTCCTAATCAGGAAAATCTGAATCAACTCAAAAAATGTTAAGATGTGACATCGACTTTGAATTTAAGTCAGAGATCATTTTCTCCATTCTTCATACAACACGTTACAAAAAAAATATCATCATGGTTGTTTCAGATTTTATAGACTCACAAAAAATAATATATGAATTAAAACCGGTGTCGAAAAGACAAACCCCTATACCACCTGCAGGATTTAAAGAGGCCAGACAATTAAACGAATTAGAATTTAAGAAGGTAAATGAAATTCCATTTATTCGGCTATTAAACGGCAAGGAGCCATTAACTAATGTTCAAATTAGATATGAACTGTATAAGAAGAATTGGAACAGACAGTTAAGAGCTATTAGTTCAGTGTTATTAAAAACTGATAGATTCAAATTTCGTACATTAAAGGAATTTTTAAGTACAAAAAATTCAGGTGGAAGGTTGATTACTGCATTATTAAATTTGGGATCGAATATTTCCAATCATGATCGATTATTAGCCAATGTTTGTAATTATTTAAATGAGGATAAATTAAATTGTTTGGTTAAGATAAATCCAGGTGTCTTTTTCAATATTCAAAAGATTATAAAACGTATTGAAGATTGTATATCTTATAAATTATATGCATTAGAGAATAACCAAAACAACAACAAGAAAAAGAGGAATTTGGATGATTATGAGCAAGAGGATGAAGATGTAGGAATTAAAAATTTTGGTGATTTTGATTTAATTCCACATAAACTTGAAAAAAGAAGTAAATTTGAAGACACTGAAGATTTGTTGACCCTTTTCGCCAAAAGGGGAATCAAATTAATTATTTTGATTCAAAATGCGGACGCAATGAATTCACAGTTAATTGAGCAACTATTAAGACTATTGAACAAATATAATAAAATTTCATCAGTTTCATGTATGATTGGAATTTCGACGCCATTCATTATATTTCAGGAAAAGATTTCCAAAATTACGACAAATTATTTATTTACTAAAAGTTTTACAATTGATAATTCAAATGACGCAATTAATCAAATTATGGAAGATTTATTACTAAATATTAATGAAACTTATAACTCATTAATTTTTGATCCAAAGCTAGTTTTGAAATTTTTAAAAATGAAAGACTTTCTAAGTATTCAACAATTTAACAATTATATGAAATTAATTTATATGAGACATTATTATAGTCAGCCATTATCATTGTTTTGGACGAATGATTTTAAGAAAATTGATTTAAAAAGTATTTATTTTGAAATTTTTAAAACCTTACCCTCCGTCATTGAAAATAGTAATGAAATTTCATCAAAATATTTAGTTGGAATTGCAAACAATGAAGTTTCTGTTATTGGAGAATTATTAAGGAAAAATTTGAATAAGTTAATTAATTGGAGATTTGAATTTAGGAATTTGATTGATTTCCTTAATTTTTTTCAAGCCTCTTTATCAGTAAATAAGATTTGGGACAATAATTTAGAGTTATTTGAAAAATTTTTTGAAAAATATTATGAATTAAGAGATCACGAAGATAACTGGAACGAAGAATCAGATGCTAAGAACAAAAAGTTCCGAGTTTTAAATTCAAAAATTAATCCAAATATTTTATTAAAATTTTTAGAGCCATTATGGTATGAATTGAAAAACGGGCCAAGTCAAAAATCTAAATTATTTCATGAAAATTTAAGTAATGATGAACAATATACATTTATAACACAAAAGGAAGGATTTCCTCAAATATTGGATAACGGTTCAGTTTATAGATTAATTAAAGTTATCAAAAATGCAGTAAGAGATCAAATTTGTGATTTAGATTTGGATTATCAATCATTTACTGAAATTTGCGTCATTAAAGATGATATAGTTAATAGAATTCATGAGTCATTTGAACCATGTATAAGAGAAAATTCATTGAGTATACTAGACAATTCGTATAAAATTTTGTTTAGTTCACAACATTGGATTAATGGAAATAATTGTTTAGATACAAAAATGTTTTATTTAATTGAACCAATTTTATGTGAAATGTATAGAATTTTCAAAGAAACTGGGGTCACAGTTAATATATTTGAATTCTATCAAGTTTTCAAGAATAGTTTTTTCAGACGTGATGAAATAATAAAAATAATGAAACAAAAACTTGAAGATAAGGAATTACTAGAGATATTGGAAAAAATTGAAATGGGTGATGAAAATGAATGGTCTAAATTAACATTGAGTTGGTTTTTGAAAAGTTTGACAGAATTTGAAAATATTGGAATTTTAAGATATGGTGATAAAAATCAAGTAATTGAAAAAAATATTTGGAGAGGGGTTTAAGTATCTAGATAGGTGTATCAAATGATTAATAAAATTATTTGATATATAAATAAGTAAATAGAATGTTATAAAATACACAAAAAGAATTGAAATAAATTGGAGCTTAAACAAAATAGAGAGAAGTTCTATGATTCGAATGTAAATGATTATATTTGAGTGGTGTAAATATTGGATCGACTAAGTTAAAGTTCGATGTTAATAATTTTTTCTGTGATAGAGGTGATTCATCATCAGTAGAGTCATTAAATATATAATTTGATTGAATAAATTTTGAACCAAAGAATACAGTGTTTGAAATAGTTGTGGTTTGTGGATCTTCTAATTTTGGTTTGTACAAATTTAGGGTAAGTATTGGTTCTTGGGGTTGTCGCTGCTGCTGTTGTTGTTTTACTACTAATGAATGATGTGAAGCATTTGGCGAATGTATTAGCAGTTTTCTTAATGGATGTTGTGGTTTCATATGATCAGATGACGATGACGATGAGGAGGTAGAAGAAGAACAAGAATAAGAAGAAGGATCAGCTTCTGTCAGTGAAAATAGTTTCGAATTATAATCACTAAACACATGATTTAAATGAGATTGAGTATCATCTAAATTCGACATTGATTCATCTTTATTTAGTATCGTGTCCGAGTCTATGGAATCGAATGAAATATCTATAAGTGAAGACGAAGATTTGGATTTTGTGACTGAATGATGTCGAATAGGGGATATAGGTGTAGTAGGTAGGAATACAGAATGTCTTTTCCTTGAAGGATTTATAGTGCGATGTACAGACTTCAAGTTTATCATTGAATTAAGAGAATCATTTGATATTATGGAATTTGTATCAGATGAAGAAGAAATGGAAGATTTTGATTGCTTTTGAAGTTTTTTTTGGGGCTTGGTCCTTGATCGCAGACCAGAAAAAAAAGAGGGCTTTGAGGCATCAGCCATCGAAAAAGACCAGAGTGGGTTGATGTGAGAGGAACTGTTGAAGACCAGTTTCCATGAACATTCTAATGTGTAAACAATACGAATGTTGTGTTGATGCAGGTTTGATTGCTATGCGGGAAAACAGGTTTCCCACCAGGAAAAAGAAAAAGAAACAGTTTTCCCACGAAAAGCGGGCCCCCCACCCGCCAGAAATTGCTTTTTCCCACTGACGCCCTCGTTATCACAACCTTTTTGTTGCTGTTGGCATTTGTTTGGATGCCATTTGCTTCTTTGTCTGGTTGTTTGCTCCCCCCACCCCTTCTTCAACTAAATCCCATCACATCGCTTCTGCTACAATGAAAATCTTCTATCTTGGTGTGTTGCGTCCGGAAGCCGGCAACACCGTTTCCCTTGCAGAAACAAAGGACCTTTCCTCCTTCTCGTTCTTCCAACGTTCTTCTGTCGGCCAGTTCATGACCTTCTTTGCACAAACCATCGCAGAAAGAACTCCGGCCGGTGAAAGACAATCTGTTCATGAAGGTGAATACGTTGGACATGTCTTTGTTCGTCCAGAAGGTGTTGCGTCCGTTCTTATCACAGACAAATCCTACCCTGTCCGTCCAGCTTTCTCCCTTGCGAATAAATTACTTGAAGACTTCCTTTCCCAGCATCCTGCCAATACCATCGCATCTCTCGAAGCACACATCGACGACACCACTCTTTTCCCAGAATTGGAAAGCTTACTTGCCAAGTACCAAAATCCACATGAAGCAGATGCTCTTATGAAGGTGCAGGCCGAACTTGATGAAACCAAGATTGTTCTTCAACAAAGTATCGAAAACGTTCTTCAAAGAGGAGAGAAATTGGACGCCCTTGTGGACAAGTCCGAAGCCCTCACATCGTCTTCCAAAACCTTCTATAAACAAGCAAAGAAGACCAATTCTTGTTGTGTCTTGATGTAGTGTATTATCTAGTCTGTCTAATCTCTCTATAGCTGTCTATTTGTCATGGGCGATTTTCAACCTTCCCATGAGTTTTTCTAGAAGTTCCCACGGTTTTCCCACGGTTTTCCCACGAAATTCTTCCTCGGTTTCGTTTTCCCCCCCAATCCCTAATCCTCGCCGGATTTTCCTAAGAACGGATTTTACCTTCTGAAAAATTGAAAAAACTGTTGCAATATTACTAATAGAAGGTACTTTCTTCCTAGAATCCTTCACTATCCAACCCAAAATGCTTTCCTCTGCAAGACCTCTTCTTAAACAATCGTCTTATATTCTCAGATCATCTGCCAGACAACTTTCTGTCTCCAGATCAAGAGCTACCAAGCAAAATTTTGTTCCTTTATTAACGGTTTCCGCATGTGCTATAACTTCCGCTTCAATGTATTATTATTTCACTAACAGAATTAAGAATGAATCCGAACAAAAATCAAAACCAGAATCTCCTGTTATTGAAGTCATAGAAGTTATTGAAGAACAAATTCCACTTGAAAATGGTGAAATTGCTGAAGTTGTTGAAGAAGTTGTATCAACTATTCCAGCTGGAGAATTAGAACAAGAAGCTGAACAACAAGGTGCTTTCAATGAAGAAACCGGTGAAATTAATTGGGACTGTCCATGTTTAGGTGGTATGGCTTCTGGTCCATGTGGTGAAGAATTCAAAACCGCATTCTCATGTTTCATTTATTCAAAGGAAGAACCAAAGGGTATTGAATGTATTGAAAACTTCAAAAACATGCAAGATTGTTTCAGAAGATATCCAGAAGTTTATTCTGACGAATTAAGAGATGAAGAAGAAGAACTTGTCGCTACTGAAAAGGCTGCCGTTGATCAAGCTGTTATGAATAATGATATAATTGAATCCGTTGAAGAAGCAATCGTTGAAGCTAAAGAAATCAAGGAAGATATCAAGAAGACCGCCTTTGATTTATATGCTTCTGCTCAAAAGAAAATTGATGATTTCCACAAAAAATAATGAAATCGCCCCTGTATATACTGTAGAAACTTTCAGTTGATTATTCAATTAATCAAGTATATAAATAAATAAGCACATAAATAAATTAAAATTGTTGTTTTTAAATTATATCCATTATACACAATCCATTACCATTGAGGTCATACATTATGTTACCTTCAAAATAGACATTTATCTTGTCCTTATTATCAATTAAATAAATATTCTTACCATCTTTATATCCGTTATTAATAATTATAATACCTGCTTTTTCACATTCTTGAAACACAATGTCTTTAATACTCGTTTTTTCAATTTCAATATTTTTGATAATCTTCTTCTTAGGTTTATTTAATAGTAAATCAATATCATCTATTCTTTCTGTTAATAGGTCTTTAATAGTTTTGAAATTTCCCAAAACCTTGACGCCAGCATTCCTCTTATTCAAAAACTTATTAAATTCATAGCATTCTTTTATACTCTTTGATATAATATTTTCATCGTTTAAAAGGCCCAAATAGGAAAAAATCTCAACAAATTGTCTTAAAAATTCATCATCTCCATCAACTTGTAAATATCCAACCCAATATGGAATCATTAATTCGTTATATAATACAACATCTTCATATTCATTTAATTCATATTTCTTGATGTTAGAAATAAATATATTAGTTTCTTCAATACATTCATCATTTATTAGATCCCATGATTTAATATTTAAATTAACATATGAACGTAGCCGGTGAATAAGTCTCGTCAATATATTTTTATCAACACATTGTTTTAATTCTTCCGTTGGTGAGACATTCAACCAATATTTTAATTCATTAATTGTATTTTCATTATATTCATCTAATTTAGAATATTTCTTAATTATTTCACCACTTAATTGTCGAACATATTTAATAGGTAGTATCTTAAACCATTGGACTGTCCATTTGTTGTCTTCTGTTTGATTAATTATCTGTTGAAATTTGGGAATAATCAAACAATTGATGAATATTTCTTCAAATATTTCTTGACCAAAAATTGATGAATCTTGAATCTCTCCAAAAATTGCAAGACCTAATAAAATATTATCTAATGTAAATTCATTATTAAAGAATTCAAATATTTTATTAATAAATGGTTTTAATATCACACTTTCAATTTCATTAAATTCTATCATCTTAATCGGTTTATTATATTCATTATTTTTAATTTTGATAAACATCGGAGAATCTGTAATGAATCGAAGCTTTAAATACATAGATGCCGTATCTAGTAAGTCACAAAACTCAACTAGATCTGTTATATCACATTTTGAAACTTGAATAGTCCAATTATCTAAAATTTTTGAACTTATTAATTTAGCTATATCTTTTTTGGTATTTCTACCAACATTTCTTATTCCTTCAATGTCAAAAACCTTTAAAATGGCTTTACCCTCTTCTTCATTAACAATTTTAATAACTTGATTCATAATCTCAATTTCTAGTTTACATTCATCATTTAATTTCGTAATATTATCAATTTCAAATGTCAAATATTTTAATTTTGATGAGTCTAATTTAATATCTTTTAATATATCATAAAATACTTTTCTTATATGTAAATTGGCGCCGCCATCACCATATTCCCCAGTTTCTATAATTTCTAATATATCATGGGGTATGACTATATCATATGTTAATATTTCTCTTACAGTATCTATTAATTCGGGAACATCATATTCAGATCTGTAAAGACCACTCTTTTCAAAACCCAACGGCAAATTATTATCAGCATTATCATTTTCTGAATCGCTATAATCCCAATCATCAACAACTCTAGACTCCATCATATTCCCAAATCCATTATTGGAGTTATCATGACTGTCATCATCGGCATTACCACCTCCAATACCTTCACCACGTTTTCTTAACCTTGGCATGATTGGTTCAATTATACCTGATCCATCCTTCCCAAGCCCAGTCCCTGAAATATATCCCATTTTAAATAACAACTTGGCTCCTGTACCATATTTTTCTAGTAATTGCTTAGACATTTTTGGTTGGTGTAATAGTGGGTTGTAATTGTAGGATGACTATGGACGTTTGTTTAATTTATTGACCAATCAAGTTATATTTAATTTGCATATGCAATATCTCTCTCAATGATATAGATCAATCTTATATATAGTTTGTATGCAACTCAATCATCTGATGAAAAAAAAAGTAAAATTAGATCTCCCGGATCATATTGACTTTTTTTTTGTGAGATTAATGTTTACACCTAAATTGGTTCTTATATATTTAGTTTTACACAAGCAATCCATTGTGCTTCCAACCGCTCAATTCCATTTGTTATGCTTTACATAAGGACATTCATATTTAAAAGATATATCAATAACTTCCGAATCAATTCACCAATAAAACATGTTGACCCAAGATGGTTTTATGCAACAGATATACCTAATACAAAACCATTTGATCCAGCATATAAATTGGATAAGAGACCTCTAAAATTTTTGCCATTTTCAATAGCCGATTCAAAGAGATTAGAAATAGCATATTCAAGCTATCAGAATGATGATAAATTTAAAGATATTAATGTTAATGTTAATGAAGATGGACTTTTTAGTGTAAATATAGTTTCAAAAATACTGAAGCCAACTTATTGGATTGGTCCAACTTACGAAGTTCGTAGGGGGATTTGGTTTAAAAATGATAATGAACCGATTCCAGATTTATTATCCGATGAAATTGAAGAATACTATAAAAAATATAGACCTGATTACTTATTAACAAAGAAACATGAATCTGATGACCATAAATTACCTGGTATCAAGCTGAAAAGTGAAAAGGAACTATATCAACAGAATATTAAAAAGGGGTTAATAAAAACTCCGTGGCCGTATACTGAATATGATGATTTGTCGGAAGCAAGTAAAACATTATATTTTAAAGATGAAGATTATGCAATTTTGCTTAACAAAGATCAATTATTACCTAGAATTTTAGTTGAGAATTTTTCAAGTTATAGTAATTCTATATTTGGATTATATTATATTAAGCGTGGTTATAAAAAGGAGGAAAATATTACAAATGAAGAGCAGAATAAACTCTCAAAGTCCTCTTCAGATAGTACAGGCATTATTAAAGATGATGTGAAACCCTCTGAACTTAAAGACGGAACTGAGCAAGAAACAGCTACGATATTGAGCCCAAGTGCTTTATTCAATGAAACTAATAAAAAATTTCAAAATTTTATGGAAAATGATTTTGCAAACGAAAGTACAACTACTGGCAACAATATGGATAGAGAAGTTGATCATTTAATTTTATGTGTTCATGGAATCGGTCAAACTTTAAGTTCAAAATACGCATCGATTAATTTTGCACATGACTGCAATCATTTAAGACAATTATTAAAATCTGAATTTGTTAAAAAATCATACAAATTTTCACCTTTAGCATATGGTACAGAAACCAAGGGTAAAAAAAACTGTAAAATCCAAATTTTACCAATTATTTGGAGACACAATATTGATTTTGGATTAGACTATATTTACAACGAATTAGGCAATGACGGTGTTAATAGATTACCGACACTATCGAATTTAAATGTTGATTCAGTTACACCACTTAGAAACTTAACTGCAGATGTATTATTAGATATCCTACTATTTTATGAACCTAAATTTCATGAGAAGATTTTGTCTAGTGTAGTTAAATCAGCAAATGAAATATATGATAACTATCTTGAAAATCATCCGAATTTCAAGGGTAAAATTTCATTAATAGGCCATTCACTTGGATCATCGATTGTTTTGGATATATTAAGCAATCAACCTGATAAAGTTCCAATTGGTAAAGAATTTGATGATTCAAAACATCTTAAATTTAAAGTTGAAAATTTCTTTTCATTAGGGTCACCTAATGGTGTCTTTAAATTTATTAAAAGAAAAAATATTAGACCAAGAACTGGGGACGATAGATTAGGTAGTGCTATATATCCAAATGTTGGAAACTACTATAATATTTTTTATGCAACAGATTTGGTTGCGTATAGAGTTGAACCATTAATCCATTCCTTATTAAGTACTATTAAACCAAAGAATTTCAACAAAATTCCGGAGGAAAATTTACTTACATCGACTATAAAAGATTTATCAGAATCTACAAACAATAAATTGTTATCCACAGACTCGAACAGTTTAACAAATAAGGTGGTTAAAAAGATTATTGAAAATACAACAACTTGGCAAGGTTCAATGACAACTGAATTATTCACAGGTCAAGAGGTTAAATTTAATGCTACTGATGAAATCAAGGGATATATGTATGGATTGAATAAAAATGGAAGGGTAGATTATGTGTTACCACAAAGTATGTTTGACATTGATATTTTAAGTGCGGTCGGATCTCACGTACAATACTTCGATGATCCTGATGTGGCCGACTTCATCCTCCGGGAATTATGGAAACCGCAAAAAACTATTGGGGATATCATGGGCGTTCCCATTAAGGCGGCAGAGGAAGCACAGGAGAAACCCTGAGAGGGCTGTCAAGACCAGCGAACATGAATTTGGGAAGTAAAAAGTGCAAATTCTATAAAAGGGCAGCGGTTTCTTTTTTTTCTCAGTAATGTGGGTGATCATGAAGCTCTTTGTATGTAAAGCAGCTTTCCATAGAGAGACACCCTGGAGGGTGTTTGTTGATGGAAGATGTGTTGTTGTTGGTTACGGATGATGACCAAAAGTTTGCTGTGCACCATTCTGAGTACTCTTTTATGACAGATAACCAAACTTGCTTATACTGACCACAACCAACAACATTAGTATTAATCTTATAATCCTTTGGTGGAAATTTGTAAAGTACTCCTGTTCACTACGTAGTATATATTTCGAAAAACCATCTAAATTTCTTCTCGCTATTGTAAGAAACTAATGCATTTTTTCTTTACTTTCGGGAAAAAATTCAATGCCAAATCATTTGCTAGGTATCCATGGTCTTAACTAGCCTACTTTTGTCCACAGATTTTAAAGCAGAAATAATTAGAGCACAGTTTAAATTGATACTTTGAAATGACCTACTGGTTTGTATATTTTCTTTTTTCTTGAGATGTCCCGCTGTGGACCCTGCATTTAGATGTTTGATTAATGTAGACTATATAGATTCTTTCACCTTCCTTCCATTCCAGAAACTAGTCAAACTGGTACAGTGAAGAATTGCAAATTTTAGATAGAACCGCAAGCAGATTGGCTCAATTTTTTAAATAAAATCATATTTAAGATCCTATTAATCTGACAAAGATAACAATTAAAATGGTTTATCAATTTTGAAGGGTTTTATCCATAAAGAATAACTTGCATACACATTTCCAGTTATTACTTTGGTAACGATTGCATTATTTCTTTCTTCATGGATTCTGTGTTGTCTCCGAGGATTTAATGTTCTATAGGTAACCTTTAACAGGTTATTACCAAAAAGTAATTCAACATATAATAAAGCAGTTTTTAACAGAGAAGGTGATAAAATTTTCATCTCTTACAATTTATCAGCATCTCTGTGTCCTTCTATAAACGAAGATCAATATGTTGAAGTAATCATCGTCTAATTTAAATACCTTCCAATAAACGTTTGTATGACTCAATCTCTTCATATAACGAATCTGTGAATACAAATTCCAATTCCTTCACCATATGCAAGGAATCTGGATTTTTTTGCCTCTGAAAATGTTAAATTTTCGAGATTATCTTCTCATGTAGCACCATAAATAAGTAACTGTAAATTTTACAGAAGTCCATTGGAAAGAAAGGTAATTTTTATGATTATGCATACAATAATATTGCTATTTTTCGTAATCAAAGTAATTTAATTGCCAGAAGGAAATTAAATTTTAAAGATCATGAATACCCAAATATTCGTCGATAAGAAATTACTATTGTTAAAATGAACCACCCATTTGTTGTTCGTCTTGTGAACACCAAAGGTACTTGTGAAATCGATCTAAGTGCAACTAATGGATAATAGAACAGTAATAAAACTAAGGTTTTTATTATTTTATTCGATATTTAAACTAGCCATTTGTTTTTGGCGCATGCGTCTGGTCCTACATATCTTTTAGTATTTCTGTTATAATTTACGGTGTAATTTATTTTATATCGAGGAAATTAATTAATAAAGTATCTTACTTAAATGTATAAAAAATAAATTTAGTTATTTATAATTCTAAAATTTGCTTTAATGCAGATAGTTGCTTTAAAACAGCAGACTTTGCAGTACCACCTATTGCATCTCTTCTTTCAACTGATTGTTCGAAATTAAAGGTTTCAAAGACATCCTTTTCAAATCTTGAATCAATTTGTTTCAATTGTTCCATTGTTAATTTATCAATACCTGATAAGCTATTTTCCTCAGCCGCTCTAACACATTCACCTGAAATATGATGAGTTTCTCTGAATGGAACACCCTTTCTGACTAAGTAATCTGCTAAGTCAGTTGCCAACATATCCATACTTAAAGATTCTTTCATTTTTTCAGCATTTGGTGATAATGTTGAAATAACACCAGTTGCAATTAAAATGGAATGTTCAACTGTTAACATTGCATCGAATAGTGGTTCTTTATCTTCTTGCATATCTTTATTATAGGTTGATGGAATTGATTTTAATGACATCATAAAACCAGCTAATGAACCGAAAACTCTACCAGATTTACCTCTTAATAATTCTAATGAATCAGGATTTTTCTTTTGTGGCATTAATGAAGAACCAGTTGAATAAGCGTCAGCTAATTTAATGAAACCAAATTCACCACTGGAATAAATGATTAAATCTTCAGAAAATCGTGAAATATGGTTCATGAAAAGTGAACTCCAGAACATTGTTTCAACAACAAAATCTCTATCAGAAACTGCAGTTAATGAGTTACCAATACATCCATTGAAACCTAATTCAGTAGCTAAAAATTCTCTATCAATACCATATGGATGACCTGCTAATGCACCACAACCTAATGGTGAAACATTTAATCTTTCAATTATTTGTAATAATCTTTTGTAATCTTCGGTGAAATAAGTTGCGTACATACTAATCCAATGGGACCATCTAATTGGTTGAGCTCTTTGTAAATGAGTATAACCTGGCATTAAGAATTCAATTTCATTTTCAGCTCTTGTAAGCATAGTTTGAATGAAAGATTTGAGATAACCAGCTAATTTTTTTAATTCATCTCTAACATATAATCTCATATCTGTTGCAACTTGATCATTTCTTGATCTACCAGTGTGAACCTTACCAGAAATATTTTTACCAATAATTTCACCTAATCTTCTTTCATTAGCTGTGTGAATATCTTCATCACCAAATTTTTCAACAAATTTACCGTCTTTCCATTCATCATGAATTAATGCCAAACCTCTGTGGATTTCCTTCAGTTCATCGGAAGTAATAAGACCTAGCTTTTCCAATCCCATAGTGTAAACTCTAGTACCTTCTAAATCTTGGGCATACATTTTTTTATCATATGGAAGTGAAGCATTGTATAAATCCATAAGTGGATCTGTAGCTCCGGTGAATCTACCACCCCATAATTTTTGTTCAGCTGGTTGGTCAGTCATAATATCTGTGTTTATTCAATTAATCTTGAGGAATGAAAAGAAAGAAAGAAAAAAAGTTGAAATATGGAAAGAAGAGATGAAAAAGTGAAGAGTAATAGGTCAGCTAGGAAATGGAGTCGTCCACATCTGGTAATTTTCTAAGCGCGCTAAAAGAGTCATTTCTCATTTCCCAAAACGGCCGGCTCGTCGGTTCGAATCCCACCCCACCCATTTTCGCTCGTTTAGGCGGAACGAGCATTTCATGGAAATGCTTCATTCTCATCATGAATTGGTCCTGAAAAGAATCACCAGAACGGGTTAATCAATATTTTGCCAGATTGCAGTCATCTTATACACACCCACAATGGCTACTTCTATGGACTCTGTGCTTTTGATTGGGGGTTCTGGTTTTCTTGGACTTCATCTTATCCAACAATTCTGGGAAGAATCTCCACGTCCAGATATTCATGTTTTTGATATACGTCCACTTCCTGAAGAAATATCAAAATATTTCACTTTTGATCCAAAACAAATAACCACCCATGTCGGTGACTTGACTTCTGAAGATGATGTTAAAAAGGCAATTAAGGATTCCAATCCAACTGTAATCGTTCATTCGGCTTCCCCAATTCATGGTCTTGGTCAAGAAATTTATGAAAGGGTTAATGTTTGTGGTACCGCAAATCTTATTAAATGTGCAAAGGAACTAAATATTAAAGCTTTAGTTTATACTTCATCTGCTGGTGTTATTTTCAACGGTAACGATGTCCATAATGCGGATGAATCTTGGCCAATACCTGAAGTGCCAATGGATGGTTACAATGAAACAAAGGCAATTGCCGAAGAAATGGTTTTAAAGGCTAACTCTCTTTCTGAAAACTTTTATACCGTTGCTTTGAGACCTGCTGGTATTTTTGGTCCTGGTGATAGACAGTTAGTTCCAGGTTTAAGACAAGTTTTACAAAGAGGTCAAACTAAATTTCAAGTCGGTGATAATAACAATTTATTTGACTGGACTTATGCTGGTAATGTTGCAGACTCTCATATTCTAGCTGCAAAGAAGCTCCTTGATCCAACAACTGTTGATAGTGTTGGTGGTGAAAAGTTCTTTATTACCAATGATACTCCATCTTATTTCTGGACTTTAGCAAGAACTGTTTGGAAAGCTGATGGTCACGTTGATAATTATAACATCGTTTTAAGTAGACCAATTGCAATTGCTGTTGGCTATTTATCAGAATTCTTTTCAAAACTTTCAGGTAAAGAGCCTGGTTTAACCCCTTTTAGAGTTAAAATTGTTTGTGCTTATAGATATCATAACATTACAAAGGCCAAGACTATTTTAGGATATAAACCAAAAGTTGGTTTAGAAGAAGGTATTAGATATACCCTAGATTGGATGGATGAAACAAATACTCAATAATTATTTAAACAACATGTGTATAATAAATGTTCTTTCTTTATAAAAAATAAAACCCTATAAACTTTCCTTTAGATTTACGAATTACAAATAATACATTTTTTTTCTTCGTCTTTAACCATACCTAAATTCTCGAGACATTTTCTATGGTATGTATGTTTACATTTGAAGATAAATAATTCATTAGTTATATTAAACTTGTCATTAATTTCAATATCTTTGATAACATCTTTTAATTTAGTATCTCTCCAAGACTCATAGACACTATTACCAACTCTGCCACCCCAAATCTTTTTACTACAAGATTCACATTCAATGTTTCGTGGCGTTCTACCCTTCAGCTTCAATGTTTCTAAAACTTGTAAATCTTCAAATATATCTCCATCAACTAATGTTTGGATTAATGTTAATATTTTCTTATCATTGCTATATGACAGAAAAACTTCCTTTAGAACTGTTCTAATATCACCCAATGTTGTAATATGAACTGAGGAACCATCTAAAAACTTTTCAAAAATAGTATTAAATAATTTTGGATCTTCTTGGCTCAAATTGATAATATATTGAAATGTAGATTGAACAATTCTTTTGAAGATATCTACAACCTTATTATCAATACTTTCACTTTTTATAATAGTTGTAAACATTTTAACACTAAGTTCAACTACCTTTAGTAATAAGTTTTCACTTGTTGTCATATTTTGAACGCTTTTGTTTATTGAGTTATTTAAATGAGTTAACACTGAGAAAGATAATTCTACACATTCCCAAAGTTTTGTCTCTTTTTTTGAATTATAACCTTCATTTTCTAACTGTTTACTCAAATTTTCCATAATTTCACAGATTTTATCAATTGCTGTTTGATAATCATTTTTATTAACATACCAATCAATTATAGTCTCGAGATTATCATCTTGTAAAAGGTTAATAATAACCTTATCTAGAGTTGATAGTGTAAACACAAAGCTTTTAATCTTATCAGCTAAAGATTTTAATTTTGTTGTCTTATCCACAGTTGTATCATTATCAATTTCGTGAATTGTTTCCAATAAAAATGTTCTTTGGCTAATTAAAGCATTGAGATATTCAACTTTTAAATCTTCACTTAGTCTTAAATTCACAAATTTTTTTTTATGTTCATTTCTATTAAAAATTTCCCTTAAATATTCGAATTTAATACGTGAATCTTTAAAATTAACAACTTGGGAATTTAATTCAGGACATATTTCATTAATTATAATCGCAATATTTTTAGGATTTGATTTTACAAATAGTTCAAAATTATCACTCATAAGTTTAATCATTTTTTGTCTTTCAACACTATCAATATGTTCCAAAGAATCTTTGATAATTTCGTCCACTGATTTGAATAATATTGACTTTGATTTATCTTTGTCACTTTTCTGTAATTTAACCCATAAATTTAAAACGTCAAAATATCTTTCTTCTGATTGATACAATGTTAACAAAACTTGATAATATTCGGCTTTTTCAACTTTTATCATTAAAATATCCATATCAATTGGCTTATAAACTGCTAGTAATGACTGTAGTGCTAATTCACAATCTTGTAAAAATTCAGTTGATAAATCAGACAAATGTTCTGTTTGGCATAATAAATCAAGCATTTTATCTGCAATACTATCCGCAATTCTAATGAATTGTAAATATTTTGGATAATTTCTAGAAATAAAAATAGCCAATTGGATATGATCAATCAATTTAAAGCCAAAGTCTTGATCATGAAATATTCCAAGTAAAACGTCAATTATATATTGTCTATTAATTTTAAGTTGGCCTTTTTCATCATTCGTTAAACCAGATAATATAGCATCGTTATCATTTAACAAATCATCTTCAAATGCTTCATTTAAACATGAAAAAATACTGCTGCTACTATATTTTAATAACACATATAAGTATGGGTATGCAGGTTCGGTTGAATAATCATCAAAGATATGAATTTCACATGATCCCTTAGGCCATGAAATTGTAGATCCATCGAACAAAAAGTCGTAAATGGTCAATTTGGCACCTGGATTATCAACAGCCGGTAACATCTTATCTGTTGGATATTGCCTTCCTGTTAATGTATATGAAACATAAGGAAAAATATAATTTATATCGTTTTCAAGTCTCCTAATTTCATCATCTGATAACGTATCAATGTTTTCATTGTATTCTTTGATTTTATTAATTGCGTCAACTAATGGTGTTAAATAATCATGCAATAGTGATGTCCAAATATAAGTTAATATTTCATTGAGATGGTATTCTCTACATAATGAAACTGTTAAATCAATATCAAGTTGTTCAATATCAAGCAAACAAATTAATTGTTCCAGTGTCGAAATATCATTTTCTTCAACATAATACGAGACCATTGCTCTTAGAATTGTTGGAGAAAACGTCGTAATTTTTGAATTTAGGATAAAGCTTTCAATTACCTCAAAGAATAAATTTTCTAAATTATTTTCAGTCAGTTTTTCATAAATTAAATCGTAAAACTCGGATGGCGCATTAATCGTTAGGCATGTTTGAATTGATAATAAAATTCTCATTCTAAAATCAATGCCAGAATCCACTTCATATGCTATGTTAAAGATATACTTCAATGATGATTTTAGAATTTTCAGCAAACAGTCATTCATTATTTCATGTCTTAATTTATTGTTCTCAGGTAAAGAAAGTAATGGCATGTCTTCGTCACCTTCATATTGTCTTTTCGATTCTTCGAGAGCTTCAATATATTTTCCCTCTTCAAGCAAATGTAGCAAAGTGTCAGCCCAGTTATATAAATTACCTATAACTAAAGTTTTATTTTGAAAAATAAAAATATTTGATTTCAGTGTATGAATTGAACCAAAGTAGGACTTTTCAATTAATCCAATTTTATTATTGTTATAAATAGAATTAAATTTAACCTCTTTTGCCATTAAATCAACCTCCTTCAGCAGTTTTAAGTTTTTAGAATTCAGGAATAGTAGTTTGTTAGATCGTGTAAATATTATTAGAATATTTCTATTGAGCCAATGCAATGAAACGATTGATTCATTGTATTTAAATTCACGCTTGTTAACCATTGTTAATACTGGAATTTCTTCACCATATTCATCAACCAATATCTTTGGTTGAAACTCCGAAACGTATAAATTATTTGACCAGCAATATCCCAAACTTGGCAACGTTTCTATCTTTTCAGTATTATCAATTGTTGCAGGATACCACGATGTTAGAGCTGATAAACCCGTATCAAGCTTACTCTTTTGAGGTTTTGGTATTTTAAATAGTGTTTTTATATTCGGGTGAATTGACATAATTATTAAAGTATCTGATGTTATTATTGATAATAGACCCATTTTATCAGTTATATCTTTTTTTGAACCAACCGGTAATAAGTGAAAATCTAGAACCGAACCAGTATAGTCAATTTTATCATTTAAAATATTTGAAAGAGTATAATCCCCAAAGATAATTTTGGATCTACAATGATAACCAATTAAAGATCTAACACCATTGTGTAGAATTATAACACCAGAATCGTCCGAAGATATAAATCCAGTATGCCTTGAACCAATAAACGAAATACGTCGCACTGGCGTACCATCTACATGTGCAATATTATGATGAGTACCATTATATTGCAGCTCATGTGAAGTGACAGGACGAATTGATATAATTGGGTCAGTTTTTTTTAAATCCCAAAGACTAACTAAACCAGATGAATAACCGACCACAATATAAGTTGAATCAATTGATAATGACATTGATGTTATTCTAGTTGTGGGTGCTATATTTATGGCTTTCACCTTTAAGAGTCTTGTCTGCTTATAATTGAAAAATAATATATTACACTTTGTAGTTGCAATTGCAATATATTCGTCATTAATTATCATAAAATCAGGATCACCATTTTCTTGTCTTGATTCAGTTGAATAGATCTGATCTGATATCTTACTAAGTTTCATCCATTGCAGAGAAGATAATGATTTTCTTGTATTATTAGCATGGTTATTTGATGACGGGTTTAATGCTGATTCCAAATCTAAATTAAGAAGATGAGATTTGGCTAATTTTACCGGACTCTGATGTTGAACCGATAATTTTGAGCTGAGTCTTTGGTCAAAGGAACGAGTTGGAGTATTCAGAACGTTCTCCAAAACCGGGCTTTCCAATTCTTCCATATTTATAACAACAGGTTATCACCTTTTCAATGTGGAAGATTTAACAAAATATTTCACAAAATGTGTCTTCCAAAGATCAGTTGAGTGATTTCAGAAATGGATATATAGGATATACAGATTCATGTTGAATTGTTAGGGATTTTAGAGGGGCCGCGCCTTGAAATTTGTAAGTCTGGTTTTGGCTTTTACCAGTTCTTCCTAAGAAGGTAAGCCATAAACTAACAACCAAGCATTGAATTAGTCTGGATTATCTAAATTCAAGAAGATACTACGATATGGACCCGTGGAGCACTTTAAGTACAGCTACGTCGTTATTTTCTGCAAAAGACGTGAGTTATTCTCAGGTTCTGGCAGCTAAGAAAGCGCTTGATATACTGGCCGCTAACAAAGATACTGTTTTACCAGTTATTCAGCTATGCCTTGCTTGTTCTAACAATGATGTTTTTTCAGTTAAGGAATTATTGACTGAAAATAAAGGACTTTTAAACGCCTTGGATAGTAAAGGGTTAACTCCGCTAATTTATGCAGTTTGTTTTCATAATACAGATTGTATTGATTTACTTTTAACTTTCAATGTTGATTGCAATGAACCAGATAACCTGGTTGGTTGGACTCCTATCATGTGGGCTACACACTTAGATTATGAAGATGTTGTCGAGAGATTGGTGGCATCTAATGCAAATCCACTGAAAAAAGTTGGTAAAAGCATGAAAAATGCAATTGATTTAATCAAACCTGGTTCAAAATGTGAAGAATACTTTAGGATTCACAGTTATTTAAAGGAAAAATCTGCAACTCCAGATCCCAATGATGATTTTTATAAAACGGATGTACATAAAATCAACGATATTCAAAATTTGAATAATCTTTCAATAAATTACATAGATGGCATTAGCACCAATAATACAGAGAATAAGTTTGTTGATGATGAAGATGTTGTATTTGATTCAACATTTAATACAACATTATTCAATTTTAATATTGTCCAAAATAAACAATATATTAAATTTAATGATGAAAGTATTAGACCAATTATGGATTATATTTTTAAACTACCAACCATTCATTCCACTAAACCATTATACCCTTCATCAATATTGTTCCAATTGTTAAGATATGCAGAGAGCGAATTAAACAACTCAGGTATGGTTCAAAATTTGACAGATCTTTATCTCACAAGGATTAGAAATATAACTGGAACGAAAAGTGGAATTGTCCAATTTTATGATCAAAAGGAAAGAAAGGAAAGGGAAAAAAAGAAAAAGAAAGAGAAAGATGCAACTCCCGAAATATTACCAGTTGACATTGTTACAATAAGCTATTGGATCTCAGCATTGAATCATTTGTATTATTTTTTGGTTCGTGACACTGCTTGTAATTTGCTCTCAAAGTATCCACAAATTTTGCAGGAATTAATTTCATGTTTACAGTCTTTGGTTTACAAATTAGCCTTTACATTGGATACAAAACTTGAACCTTTATTAGAATCATGTGTCTTAGAATACAACAGTGTGCCTGATATTGATGTTATTTACAAGAATGATTGGAAAATATTTAAAAATAAGAATAAAAATCCGAAAACTTCATATGAAGAAATAATTGATATGTTATATCCACCATCATATAATGAGCAAATGAAACCGTCACCATTAAAGGTTATCCAAACTTTAGGTGCATTGCTTTATGTTTTGGAGCTCTTTTACATTAGCGATATAATTAAGCAACAGTGTTTGGGTTCAGTTTTATATTTTATTGGATGTAATTTATTTAATAAAGTTATATCAACCAAAAAATACTGTTCAAGAATCAAAGCAATGGAGATTCGTTTGAATTTATCATATATCCAAGATTGGTTAAGAGCAAATAATTTACAACCATTTATTGAAGAAGATGGAAACCTAAATACAGTTCTCTCATGGAGAGGTGATGGATTCCCAGATAACTTAATTGATAAACCAGTTGGGTATTTAAATAATGTCTGTAGGTTCAATGGTGATGAACGGGATCCATCAGATGCATCATATTATTTAAATCCATTATTTAAAATTGGACAATATTCACTACAACCAATTGTGGAATTAGCTGAATGGTTACAAGTTTTAACAGGTATTCAAGATATTGAAGGAATGAAAGATATTATTGATAAGTTTGATGTTTTGTCATCATCAACAATGGTTCAATGTATACGAAATTATCATTATGAAGTTGATGAAAAGAAATTTTCCAAATCATTAAAGAAGTGGCTAAAAGAAAATTCACACAACGAAGGAGATGAATTACGACACAGAGGTATTTTTTATAAAGATTCAAGTAAATTTGTTTTAAATCAAGGTCAAGTATTCCCAGTTTCACTACCAAGATCAATTCAATTACTTCATCAATATGGGGCAGATTTTAAACATGTTGATAATCGCAAACTAATGGCGTATCAACCCCATATTCCACTAGATATTAGAGATGATATCGAAACGATTGTTGATGAAAGTAATGATGAAAGATATGATGCAGGAGAATATTCCAGTGACGGGGAATCGGATGAATTTGCCGAAGAACAAAACAACATTAGTTTTATGAACGAGCAGCAACCGGATGCTAATGAATGGGGGGGAAATAATCACCTTGAAGAGACAGAAAATGATGCTCCTACAGCTGCAACCACAGTTCTTGAATCCACTAAAGGTGGCGAAAAACGGAGTGATCTCTTTTCGGAGTTGAGCATGCCTACTACCATTGCCCACAAGACGTGGGACGACGGTAGCAACCCATGGGCTTAGAAACATCCTGTACATACTAAATTATTCACATTACTCTGTAGATATTGTTGTATACCTTAACCTAGATAAAAGATAAAAGATAAAAGATAAAAAAATTAAATATTGGTTTAAATCATGTTCGCTTTCCTGCGGAGACAGAGCAGTAAATAAATAAGTATACTGTTTTTGGTTTTGTTTTGGTGTCTATTTTGTTGCTGGTTGGCTATTTTTCCCAGAATTTTCCAGTGAGCAGATTCTTCTTCTGTTAATAGCAATGGATAACGAACCGCAGCTAGTACCCATGCATGGCGACCAAAGCCTGCACAAAGCCAAAATAGCACAAACGGGGTCGATGCCCAACGAGCAGATATCAGGCTTGAATTTTGCCAATTTCAACCAAGATTATTCATGTATTTCCGTTGGATATGAAAATGGTTTCAGAATATTCAATTGTGATCCTTTTACACAGTGTTATGAGAGAATTGATGGTTCAATTGGAATTGTTGAAATGTTATTTTGTTCTTCTTTACTTGCAATTGTTGGTACAGGTGAACAATCTTCTTTGTCACCTCGTAGATTAAAGATTATAAATACTAAAAGGAACACAACAATTTGCGAACTAACATTCCCATCATCTATTTTGGCAATAAGGATGAATAGAGAAAGATTGATTGTTTTATCTGAGGAATTAATTTATATTTATGACATTACAAATATGCGTTTATTACATACAGTGGAGATACCTTCGAATCCAACAGGTTTATTATCTTTAAGTATTAATGTTGAAAATAATTACCTGGCTTATCCATCTCCTCAAAAAATTAGCAAGTTAAACAACAACATGAATTCTGGTCTTAATCCGGCAAGTATTGATGTAACAGGTATTAATGGCCAACATCCAAATACTTCAATTAACAGTAAATTATCATCGCATGATGACTTAGCTGGCTTGAATAATGGTTTACATTCAACTCAAAGTATTAGGAATGGTGATGTAATAATATTTGATTGTAAATCTTTACAACCCGTAACTGTTATTGATGCCCATAAAACCCATATTGCTGCAATGACGTTTAGTCATGATGGTACATTATTAGCAACTGCTAGTGATAAGGGCACAATTGTTCGTGTTTTCAGTGTTGAAACCGGTTTAAAATTATATCAATTTAGAAGAGGTACATATAATACTAAAATTTTTTCACTTGCGTTTAGTCCAAGCAATATGTTTTTAATTGCGAGTAGTGCAACAGGTACAGTTCATATTTTCAGATTAGGCGAAGAAGAAGCGAAAAATACAACAATTAAAAGTAAGGGTTCATCAGGATGGCTAAATAGTAAAAAATATGCAAATGATAGAAAAATTGAAATGACGAGACAGGGTGAATTAGATAAACTCATGAAAAATCGGCAAGCCCATATTGAATCAATTGAAAATTACGATGATATTCCGGGTGTTGGTATAATACAAAATAAGAATAATTTAAAAGATGGATCATTAGCTAATAATTTCAATAAATTACAAATTCATTCTGATTCCGAAGACGAGCTTGATGATTCTTCAGATGGTGATGATATTGAAGTCGATGACGATGAAAATGATGAGGTTGGAGACGTAGATATTGATGTAAATGATCCTGAACAGATTAAACGTGAAGGTAACAAAAATGCAAATGACTCAAACAGTAATATAAATACGGTTGCTGAAGTAGAAGAAGAAGAATATGAAAATGTTGATGATTTACGTCCGCTTAGATCAGATGATACTTTATCAATTCCAATGTCCAGTTTATCACAACATCAATCAGGTACAACATCAATATTATCGTCATCATCTTCATCAGGTGGAACACCAACAAAACCTCAACCTATTGTTGATAGCAATCGACGATCCGTTGCACGAATGCTTAGAAGGACATCTCAATCACTTGGAAGAAAAGCTGCAGAAAAAATGGGTACATATTTGCCACCTAGATTTTCATCAATTCTTGAACCTAATAGACACTTTGCGTCTTTTAAGGTTCCTACCAATAAGGAAAATATGACAATTGTTGGGGTTATGGAGACTTTAGTGGATTCAGCAGATGAAGATATTTCCATAACATCACATTTTCCAGCTCCACATATCAACCATGATGATATATCTAGCAGCCACAGTATTACAAGCACACATAGTATGCCTAGCGTGCAATCACTACACAGTGTTTCTAGTCTCCACAACGGGCTGACGGTGCATATCTTGGTTGTTTCTGCGGAGGGAATGTTTTACACCTACCAATTAGATACTATACGTGGCGGGGACTGTGTGCTTCTTTCACAGAGAAGTCTTGTAGAGTAGAATGCAC
This sequence comes from Pichia phayaonensis, assembly GCA_030558305.1. Taxonomy (NCBI): domain Eukaryota; kingdom Fungi; phylum Ascomycota; class Pichiomycetes; order Pichiales; family Pichiaceae; genus Pichia; species Pichia phayaonensis. The sequence continues at coordinate 29,738 of JAJMSE010000036.1, forward strand.
GTGTATCTTATATCTTGATTTTGTACTTTGGTTTTTGTAATGTTTTAATGTTTTCAGGATAAACTGTCACCCAACCCGGAATAATTAATCGTGAACTTTGAGTTTTCGTTTTGTCCACCATGTAACAATCTGGATTTTTATTGTTTTTCCTGAGGGCAGCGGCAATTCGCCTTTAATTGTGTAGCTCGTTCTATTTGGTATCTATGGACCAGCTCTATTTATTAATTCCTCTACAAGCACGGTCCATTTCTTAAAAAACATGCCGAAACCAAAGAAATCAAAGCTGCCACTTTTTGATATAAGGGTCCATTCTGCCGACAATACTATTTTATTGAAGGGTGCACCAACAGATGCTTATCCCACCCTTTTATCAGGAACTATTGCACTATCAGTCACAGAACCATTTACGGTCAAGAGGATGAAATTGAAATTATATGCTACTCTGTCATTCAATTGGGATGAGAAATATCATAATGGTAAAGGACAAATTTTCACTAAACCATTCAGGTTTAATAAAATGATTTATTGCTTTGATTGGGATCAATTAAATTTAGAGAAATTTTTACACACACACGATCCATTACAATCACAATTTTTAGCAAAAGAAAATTCGTCAAACAGTTTAGAAAATATTGCTAGGGGTATTGGGTTCACAACTGGTACTTTAACAAGAACAAATAATACTTCGTCAAATAATTTACAACGACTGGGTTCAACAACGACTCTAAATTCATTTGGTTCTTCAACCTCAATACCCGCTTTAAATGCTTTATCAAGTCATAACAAGTCTTCCAACAATTTGTCTACAATAAATCTGAGTTCATTAGGTAACCATAGTAGTTCCGAACCTGTTGTTTTACAACCTGGTAATTACGAATTTCCATTTCAAGCAATTTTGGATGGCTCAATTCCTGAAAGTATAATTGATCATCCATGTTGTTCATTGGTTTACAGATTGCAATGTGTTATTGAAAGAGGTAGATTTAGTAATCCACTTATAACTAGAAAAATATTACATGTCATTAGAACCTTATCACCTGATAATCCCGAATTATCAGAAACAGTGGCAGTTGATAATTCATGGCCAAAAAAAATTGATTATTCAATTAGTGTACCAACAAAAGCAATTGCCATTGGTTCATCTTGTCAAATTTTTATTTCAATGGCACCTTTACAGAAAGGTTTAAAATTAGGTTCAATTAAAATCAAGTTGATTGAATCTGGAATTTTTTCAACAACTGCAGGTCAACATAGTGAAGAAAAAACTTTAACAACTAAACATATACCAAAGGTTACAACAAATCCAGATGGTGTTGATATATGGTCTGATGATTCTCCAGTTGATGAGGATGGTGTATTTTATAGAAGTCATAGTTTGGTTTTATCAAATGATAAGTGGGATGTTACAACCAGTTTGCAACTGCCAGCATCACTAGAAATGTTGACACAAGATTTAGATATTGTAAATTTATGCAAGATTAGACATAAATTAAAATTCTCAGTTGCATTGATCAATCCTGATGGTCATATTAGTGAATTGCGTGCAACCTTACCAATTACTTTGTTTATTAGTCCATTCATTCCAACAAAAGTTAAAGCAATTGAAGAATATGATGATCCATTTAAAAATGCACATTATGAAGATGTTACAATTCATACAACAGATGAAAAAATGATTTTCCAAAATGAAGATACTAACGCAACAGTTTTACATACTTTCCATGATGTTCAGCCACATCATAATCATGTTAATGATGTACCTGAATCGGATGGTACTGTTCCACTTCCTAATATAAATACTCAAGATTTAATGGCACCACCAAACTATGATGATAGAATTTATGACAGAGTTTACATTTTAAATAGTACAAATATTGAAATGAATGCAAATTTAGCCGCTAATGGTAATATTACTTTGAATGTTAATACAGAAAATGATGAAAATGGTAACAACCAAGACACCCTAAACAACACTGCTACTAATAATGACATCAACAATACATCAATTTTAAGTGATCTAAATGATTCTACTTTGACAACCGGTGCCGACCTAAATCCTTTTGCTATTTCAAGTCCAATTAAAGGAAATTCAAGGAAGTATCAAAAGCCAATTTTTAGTATGGGTGATGATGAAGATGAAGACGAAGAGAGTTCAATCCTAGATCCATTCGAATCCAAGGTTTCGTTACCGCACCAAAATGAAGCACAATCAACCTCATTACCTTCAGCACTGCCAATACTACAACACTTACAGCCATCAGTGCCATCACATGCACCATTGTCATCATCCTCGTTTTCAAATACATTGCCAACAATACATCAAAATGTTATTTCGGGACCAGCATTCAATTCAGGCGAAAGAGTGCCAATATCACATACTCCGTCGAATGGATATTTGATGTCACCAGGTACATTATCACCAGTACAACATCTTTCAAGAGCAACGTCATTTATTGGAGATCCACACACAGCGTTAGGATCAGTGGCCTCAATGCCAACTTTAAGTCATGCTGGTAGTGCTATTGACACCAAGACTTTGAAACAAATGAGTAAACCACCATCATATGATGTTGCAATTCATTCGGTTGCAAGTTTCAAAGATTTAACACCAGTCTATACTGATTCAGAAACAGATTTGAGGAGTAATCTACACATTTTGGATTCAAGATTACAAAATTTAAGACTTTCAAGATTAGATCAACAAAATAATTATCCTCAAGCGACTGCTTCACCATCAACGGGTACTTCCCCACATCATTCCCAATCGATGGGGACATTAGGCCATTTTAAATCAAGGAGTCCATATGGGCATGGGCTCCTAAATCATTCATACTCAACACATTCCACAACAAATAACGTGGGCTCATTTACACCAACATCACATACACCAACCGCATCATTGTCACGTAATATATCATCAACATCCTTAATATCAAGCAAACGAGAGTTTCATTTAACTTCGATACCCCAAGCAACGTCAAGACTTGAAGTTGGATCACCACAAGGCAAGAGTAACGTCACAACGCCAATAACCACCAATGGTAGTCAGGCTGGTTATTTTTCATTACATCCACATGACCATGTTGGGAGTGAAAATTCTAAGTTAACATGTTTAAGTTCTCCAAAAGCTGCACACTTGACTGATTCTTTATCTATGACCGATTCATCTAAAAATAATAACGGTGGTACTAGTAATAATGTATCAAGAAAAAGCAGTGGGTTTTTCGGATCTTTTAAACTTCCTAAATAGATAGAAGAAAATTTGTATCTTTTTAAAGTTTTTCTATATAGAATAAATATATAAAAGAAGAAATGTCTATAAATGTTTTTAGATGTCTATGTCTATGTCTATGTCTATGTCTATGTTTATGCCCATGTCTATATTCTCTATAATTCAAGCCTGAATTTTTAATAGAGCAGTTGGTGACTGATTTACTGAATTCATATTTAAGGTTGGCCAATTGTCAGTGTACCACATGAAACCAAAGAGCAAAAGCAAAATGTACGTACCTCTACCCATTTTGAAAATTATAAATATTGGTATGTAAATAAAAAAACTGAATAGTATGTCAAAAATATGATATATTATTGCGAATAAAATATTAAATTTGGTGAGTGATGGGAATGTATTAATATCCTTGATGTTTTGTTTAACAGTCCCATGATTGTTACTTAACATACTTTGCTGAGAATACCTTTCTTTACGGTTGTTAACGTATTTTTGTTTTTGACTGTGATTGAAAGGTTTGCCCATTATATTTATTTTTGAATTTTGTGATATAAGTTTATTATTCTTGTTTGTTCTATTTACTCTTAAAATCCCTTTATCATTCAACAACATACTGTCTAGAGAATTTGAACTTTTTGAAACCGAACTATTTTTATATAACACTGAAGTATCATCATGATAACCATGGTTATTGGGTATATAAAATTTGGTTTTCCTGTTATCTATAATGAGAGAAGTAGGTCTTTTCTTTGTATATGAGTGAACTGTTGAATCTGATGAAACTCTTCTATTAGTATTGGCCCCATTATTATTCAACTGTTGGTATAGTAAAACATCAAAAGATTTTCTATCTCTTTTGATTGGGGATAAACTTCTGTTTTTAGGTACTTCAATCAAATCACCTAAATGATCAATTGAATTCCTCTTTCCATAGGATGATAAATTTTGCACACTATGGAAACCTAATTCATTCATATAAAGGGAGTTATTATTATTGCTGTTGTTGTGGATATCATGTGGAGTATCATAATAATCATATCGATCAATGGAGGACAGATCAAAGGAAAGGGAATGAGTACTAGAGTTTTTAACGTTTTTGGAATATAACTTGACATTTGGAACTGTCTCCACACGATCAGGTACGGAACTGTCATGTTTGGATAATTTCCTTTTCAACTTCCTTGAGTTTTTTCTAATCAAATCTATAGGCCCCATTATTGAGGAGGGGAGAGAACAAACAATATGAAGAATTACAAAAGAACAGAGAAGAACAGAGAAGAATAGATGGGAAAAAACGGATGATTTAGGATAGAAAACTCTTAGATGTATCAATGTTACAGGCATATAGGCTGACACCAAAACGGAACGTTAAACGACGGGAACGAGCCGAAAAGTGAGATCCAGCGTGTCTTCGGAGCTGTCAACAACGGCTCTGTCGAGGAAAAAGGAAGAAAAAACCGAGAACGAAAGTTTTGTTTGTTGTTGTTTTTGATGTTTTCGGCAAACGCGTTGTTTTTCGTGTTTTTTTCGCGTTTTTTACCTTTTTTTCTGCCGCGTCGATCGGCGCGTCATCGTTGTTGTTTTTTTCTGTTCTTGACTTATCCCAATGTGGAAATGATGCGTTTTACACACATGAATCTACGACTGATGAGCCTTAAGTTAAAATTTAAGTTTCAATGCATAAATTCAAAAATTGGAGAAGCTTTCTCAAGATGCAGTTCTGAAAGGAGGGCGACCTTCCACTGCCGGCTCATGCTTTTCTCTCTTTTTTTGCTCTTTTTCTCTTGTTTCTTCTAACTTCACAGTTTTTATCACGGCATCCATGGATAATTCTCTGCTGGTATCTTCATCTGCAGACAGTGCCAATCGTTCTGCTCATCAATATTTCAATTCTAACTCAAATAACACCTTTTTAACTTCTGACACAAAGACTAATATGGATATTTGGAATCAAAACATCAGTCCAAACCATAACCTTAATAATATCAATCATCATTCAAATTCTATTTCCTCATTCACTAATGATCCAAATAATATTTATAAATCCAAATTTTCAAATGTTGAAATGGATCCATTAGCCTTCCAAATGTTACAACTTTCTTCTACCACCAAAGATAATGCTAGTTCTTCTATCTCCCAATTGACTACTCCTTCATTGATTCAAAATTCTTATTTCGGTAATTCAAATGTTAATTATAGTCGTCAATTAAAGGATAATAATGGCATTGGTAATAATAATAATAATAATACCAATCCTACTACCAACAACCCCGCTTCCACCAACAATAGTGCCAATAATGCTACCAATACCACTTCGAATTTAACACATAAAAACAATATCCCAAATACTACTAATACTAATACCAATACAAGCAATTGGTCTAATAATAATAATAATTCTTATAATGCTTATTTACTCCAACAACAACAGCAACAACAACAACAACAACAACAATCGGATACTACTAATAACTCAGCGCAAAATCAATTCACAAGTCAATACTATAAAAATCTCAAACAGACTCAATCACAACCACAAGCTCAATTGCAACAAAATCCAAATCAACAATATGTTTTATCACATAATAATTTTTTAAATGACAATCCCAACACTAACATTCATATTCAAGATAATAACAGTAAGATTTACAATAATAACAACTCAACAAACTTTTATCCAAAATCTTCAAAAATTAATCAATCATCTCTAAATGGTTCATTTGATCCAAACAATATTGAAAATTATAAAACAAAACTTCAATTAAAGGATATTATTATTGCAAAACTTGAAAATGAATTAGAAAAATCAAAAGATTTTCAAAATACAATTTTAAAAATTCAAAATGATACAAATGGCAATTTTGAAATTCCAAAAAATTATGAAGATCTATATCATAAATTAGTTGAAAAAATTCAATCAACTGAAGCAGAATTAGAAGATACAAAAACAAGATTAGAATCTTTAGTTACTGCTATTTCAATGAATCCAAATCCTTCAACTTACAAAAATGGTAGATATGATGAAGAAGAAATTTCTCATAAGATTATTTCAAAACTGAAAATGTTAACGGAGGAAAATGATGAATTATCAAGAATGGTAAGTTACGGTAAATCAAAGGAAAAAGATATTGAAATCGCTTTACTAAGAAAACAGAATAATGATTTATTAGAAAAAATTGCAAAATTGGAAACAAAATTAAATGATAAAAAATAGTAAAATATTATAATTTGTCCTTCCTAAATTTTTTTATCTAAATAAAATTACATTATTACAGTTAGAGATTTTATTCAATATTTATTAACATTGCTATAATTGTTAATTGTTTGATTTTCTTACAGTATTTTTATCTACTTGAATTTTTCAACTTGTTATTTCATCTTTATTTTCTGTTTTTCTTACGTGTCTTCAATCTTTTTTTTATTTCAACGTCTCCTTCTCATTTATTATTTTTTTACATTGCTTTGAGTGCAAAAACTTTTATTTTGTATTAACCTCATAATATTAGTTTATTGCAATAATTATAAATTTAGTTATATACATACCATTTACTTTATAACAATTTATAATCACCATTAACCAATCAATTAATCAATCCGTTCGTAAAAGTATAAGTAACCAGTTCTTTCAATTTCTTCAAAATTTTCATTTATTGCTAAAACAACCTTTTCGTCATTAAACAGTACCCATCTTAAAACACCTTCAATTTCTTTCTTAATAAAGGCAACATAATGTCCTGAATGGACTGATGTACCCTTATGACAAATAACTGCCTTTAATTCATAATCATAATTAGAATTAAATTCTGAACTTTCTAGCTTTTCAATTATATTATCATCTCCATCATCGTTATTGTCACCTATAACTATTTCACCATCATCATCTGGATTTGCGAATAACCAATCAACAGCAGCTTCAACATTGTTGTTATTTACAAATAATGATTTGATCGCAAGTTTTTCAGAAAATCCCATATTTACTAAATTGTTAATTTGTTCAGGATTTAAATTATCAACGGGATTTGAAGCTATTGATTTTTTACTTGGTGTAACAAATGTTTCTTCAATTGTTGGATCTTCCATATGCTCAAATATCCAATTCATTGCTGTTTCAGAACTTGAATTACCAGTAGCAAATAATGCATGTTTTGCTTTATTTTCAGAGAAACCCATTTCCAACAGACCATTTAATGCTTCTTGGTTAAAAGCAAATTCTTTACTAGTATCATCCTCAGGTTCTTCTGGTAATTCTTCTTCTGTTGACAAGAGTCCTTCACTTAAAAATGATTTTAAGCTTAATTTTTCTTCAAACTTAATAGGAACAGTAACTTTTGTTGGTACCCAATTATCGAGTATGACACGTTGTGGATTAATGACCAATGTTTTTGGCATACTTCTAAAACCTTCTCTCTTGGTTGCCATTTCTTTAGAAGAACATTTGGAACATGAATATTCAAATGATTGTTCTGAATTCCAGTTATTTAAGCACTCTAAAATACTTGTTGGTCCATAAATCTTATCACCGTTCCAAGCTATCTCAATGAGATTAATTGATATAGGTAAACTCAAATTATCAGTAAGTTCCTTCTTCAACCTAACACAATTACATTTGTGACATTTTATTTTATTCTCGATTATGAATTTTAATGTATTTGTTGGCGATTCATCAAGTTGTCCATAGACTTTATTCTTTTCTATTTTTTCAATTAAATAGGTCCAGAATTCAAATGCGTCTTGTTGCAACATGGTACTAAATTCAGGATGTCCTTCACCAATTAAGTTTTTGAATCCAGATGGTTTTATACCAGGTTGATATTTAATAGTTTCCATTGTAAATTTATCAGGAACTGAATATCTACCAGATATTAATCCATCACCAAGCTTAAACATTTGAGTTTCCAGATCTTTATACGGTTTCCAATTACCTAAGACCTTATTTAATGGAACACCATCAGGACAGAAATAAGCCTGTTTGAATGCGTCGATACTAAATAAAACCTGAAGGACAGATGCAAGATAACATGAATTACCCAGATTTTTCAGTCCAGTCAATCCCGATCCAAAAACTGGTTTACATCCTTCTTTCCCATCACCTGCCATTTTGAAATCCCATTGAATATTTTGTTCGACTTGTAATTCAGTTAATGATTTTTCTGTTCTAATAAACTTGGTTATATCAATTCCATAAGTTTTCAATAACGCTGATAGATTAGGAACTTTAACTTCATCATCACATGAATAACAATAACAATCTGCAATATCCGTCGACAAGGAACCTAACTTGACAGCGACTGCATGATCTGGAAATTGCCGCTGGTGAGCCATTGCATGTGAATTACCTGCAACTCCACCAAATTGATTTCTACCACAACCTAAATTACCACAATGTAGACAAATCCATAAATTTTCAGTCAAATCGCATGAATTACATTTCTTTAATTGTAAGTTTGGAAGAGGATTTTGAATAATAAAACTCGAATGTTTACATGATTTAATTTCTTGTTCCCATGCCATTATTTCTTCTTTTTTCTCCGCTGATGTTGCATCTCTGATACCGTCAACAACTTGCAAAAGTTTCAATGGAAATTCTTTGTCAGGATATCTTAGTGTGCTGTCAGATTTTGATAAATAAATTGAACATTTAGTTTCATACAAATCATCTTCTGTACTTCCTTTAATTTCCAATTTCATCATTTTCAGTGGTTGTTTTTCCTCCTTTTGAATTTTTCTAACCCTTTTGTAATTGACAAATACATTATGATCGAAAAATTCACTATGCCTTTGTGTATACTTAAATTCACCTCTTGAAAATGCTTGATGGCATGTCAGACAAATATCAAGTCCCAATGGAAAAAATGCTGTATCAAACGAAAACATACAATCATCTTTGAAAACTCTGCTTGATGAATTTGGTACAAAAATTTTATCTAAATGGATAGCTGACATCGTGTATTACTTAATTTGGGGATTTTCAATGTTTAAATGAAATATTAAGTAAAGAAGGTTTAATGATTTCAGGAAGGCAAATTCTGAAATTTCCATGTCATTCGCCACAGGTGTAATCAAAAATTTACTCGCCACAAAGTTTACATATTATTCTTTTCTACTATAGTACATTATTAACACAAGAGCTTATTTAAATTACTTACTTCAGTACCCAGATGTTTTCGTCATCTGTATTTTCCACCAATACCAAGCCACTACCGTCATAGCCATCTGGAACAATAATGGCGTTATGCTCTTCTTTGGTATATATATCATCAGAGTCAACCTCAATATCGTATTCTTGTTGTGATTTCGGGGATGATGCTACAGCTCTTATTAGTTCTGTCAGTGACATAGCAAAAGTTTCACCGTTAGCTTCATTTTGAACAGGTGTATGCAAGTCTCCACGTATGGTTTCATTATCTGATAAATCATTTTGTATTTGTGGTCGATGATCATCTTGATTATTTCGTCCCCATTTTGTATTTGGATGATTATTACCATCAATACATGTTGAACCAACAATAGTACCCCCAATTTCATTAGTAGTAAACTTATTATTATCATTAATTAATTGGTCTGTTGATACATTGGCAATTTCCTGCTTTCTCACTTTTTTTGTATTGCCAGTGTCAAGTTGAGGTTTATTTACTGAAATGCCAATATCCGAAAAGTCAAATGATGAAAATTCATAACTAATATCTGTTTCTTTCGCATTTTCTCCTTTATTAATCCTATTTATATTAGTAGCAATTGGCTCTTGCATTGATGTTAATGTCTCTGGTAAAGCAGGCATCTTTACATTTTTAATATTTCCAGCTTCTTGTTCATTTGCAATTTCCAGCTCCTGAATTAAATTAACATTTAGTATATTTTCATCTGAGTTGAAAGCTTTGCGTTTAAGTGGAACAGGGTCACTATCAGGTATATCAAGTGAAGAAAATTCATAACTTGTATCCGACTCTGGAGATTGACCATCATTTTCTTTATTATCTAGATCACCAATCTCAATACAAGGTTCCTTCGGAATTTCTGGTAACTTTGTCATCGTATCTGTTAAACTAGGTCCCCTGACAACAGTAGTTCTTCCTTTTTCCTTTTTCTTTAATGCTTCAAATTTTCTACTCCACGTATTTTGCGATATTTTGTTTTCTGTTAATACTGGATTTTCAATTATCATTATAGATGAATCATGAGCTTGTGAATCATCTTGTTTATGACCTTTCATAAACATATCAAATTCGTCATCGAGGAATGAATCTGTATTATCTTCTTGTAAAACTTTTGAAACTTCTGCGTCTTCCAACAATGGCTCAGCGAAAATACCAACGTTCCCGCCAACAAGTGATGGATTGGATTTACTGCTAATTTTTACCTTTTTCTTCGGCGAAGATTCCACTATTGCATCATTATCAATATCTCTTTTGTTTGTCATTTCTGTTTTTGTTGCATTTGAAAGTAATAAATTGTTTGGGATCAGACGGATCCTAAAAGGTGATTTTGGGCTTTTGGATAGAAAATCAAGGGTGGTTTTTTGTGTTGGAGATTTATTCTTTCTTGGTGTACGTGTTTTGGTAGCTACCTTACCATTTTTAAAATGTTGTAACAATTTTCTCCCATTGGGTTCTTTATCAAACATATAATCTGGTATTAACATTGTCGCAAGATTTTCAGGTATTATTTTACCATTTTCATCCATATTATTATCTGATAAATTCAAGAATTTTTTGAAAATTAAACGTGGTTTATATTGAACTTGATAATATCCTTTATTTTCTTTTTTGATAAATATATCATCAAATGTAAATCCAAAATTATGCATGTTAACAATAGTTATCCATAAATAAGATTTGGAAAAGTCAACTAAAAATTTATCAAATGGTGCAACCTGCATACAATGTGATAAAACTGAGCCAAATTTAATTGGTTTGAACCAATCCCATGGATTTCTATTGGACGTAATCGAAGTAGAATTTGAGCTGAAATTAGTAAATTTTTCAGATAATGCTTCACCACAAGAATCATTCCCACGTTTTATAAGGATTTCGGCATCATATATTTTTTTGATGCTTAAAGGCTGGGGCATAAAAGGTAGCACAGTCGTTGGATATAGTTTGCCAGTTTCGTTGATGATATTTATTTGGAATCCAATGGTATCGTATAGAAGTGGTGCTAATTGTGGATAAAAATGATGTGCAATAATTGAATCATTCAAAGAGGATAAATTTTGATTGAATTTCTGATTAAATAATTCTTTTGAATGTTTTTGGATGTAAGTATCTAAATTAATGATATATTTTTCTAATAATTGTTTCCTTTCAACATAACTGTAGGGTAAATGCCCTTGTATATATTTGATAACATCATTATCAACATAAATTCTTCGCAATTCCGTAACTGGATCCCAGTTGCCACATCTTTTAGTTGCCAAATTCCAGGCCTTTTTAATACCTATGTTAAGGATACCTGATGAATAATCATCGCCTTGAACAAGTGAAATGAACATAATTTTCATTGTGTTTAAATTTAGTTGATTCAAAACTTTGTCATCAATTACAGTCACATACATTGTTCTACTGTTAGTTGTTCCTAAGCTTTTCCGGCCTTTAATTCTGGCAAATGGAATGTCATCCAGACATCCTGAATAATTACGAAGAAGTATTTTTGCACCATATGCAAGGGAATCTCCATCATTTGAAATAATTGCATCTATTACACCTGCATTATTCAAACGTGCCAATTCGATTTCTGCATCACCTACAGCAAAATGATAGTCCATATTCTCCGTTTTTAATGCTGTGATTATTTGCTTAACGACTTCAGTATTCATTATATATTCATTATTTTTCACTTGGTTTTGTAATACCAAATAAACGTCCTCAAATATTTCAGTAGAGTTGTTCTCTTCATGCTTGCCTGGTTTGATTTTCCCATCAAAGATCAAAACAACATTAACAAAAGATTCCCTTAACGATCTGATCTTACTTAAAATACCTCTGACGACAATCTTTTCAAAACCATCCAAACTTCCTCCCAAAGGTACATCTGTACTTTTGCTCAATTGACTTATCCATTGAAATAAATCGACTCCGACAGTTAGACATCTTCCATTTTCTCTATGAAATTTAGTGGCGTATTCTTGAAATGGGGTACGATAATCTGCTAAATTGACCCTATTATTTACCTCCTTCCAGAACCCTTTAATTGTCATACTCTATATTTCCCACCAATGTGGTTAAATTGATGATGGGTCAATGCTGTTTTCAGTAAAAAAAAATCTACTAGATAACATGTACCCGTCACATTGCCTAAAGCTCTTTTTGTTTTACGCGTGTTTAAACCATGCTAGAGTCTGATACAACTATCATTTTTCATTTATACACGCCGTTGAATTTAGATATCTATAGGGGGTTTAGTAGTTTATAAATACTCTATATTACTTACAGAACTTCGCTGATAACATTAGCAGCTTCTTTATATGTCTCAAGAAGTTTTTCACACTTTTCTCTTTCTTGAATAAGTGCTTCATCTTCGTATAACAATTCATCAAATAATGATTCTTTGTACAATTTTTGAACTAATTGATTTTGGACGGACTCTTTTGAATAATTAACTAATAAACACATAATTGCCTTTGGAACCTGATCTCTTATAGTTTCTCTAATAATTGAGAAATATGAAGCAATTAGTCTACGAATTAATTCACATTCAAGTTGCTCTCTTTCTGACAGTTGTGATTCATTCAAGTGGAAATGTTCTAATTGGTGTTGGATTGAATTTTCAACAGGTAAATTAAATTGTAGTCCACTACTTTCAGTTTCCGTTGGATAACTAAATGGAACAATATCATTTTGATTTTCCTTCTTTTGTAAATCATCTTTCTTGCCAAAGAAATAATTTAAGAAATTTTCCTTATCAGGCTTAGAATCATCATTATTTGAGGAAGATGATGCATTAGCTGATTCACTTTCTTTGATTTCATCCAAGATTGAAGATTCGGATTTCACACTTTTAGATTGTTCCTTATGATTTTCTAATACATTACCATTTGTTGTATGTGAAGTAGCAGCAGAAGCAGCAGCTTTTGCAAGTTTAGTGTTTGCAGTATTATGTTGAATATGAAGTGCTTCTTCCTTTTTCAATAAATCGTGTTTCTGAATTTCCTTCTGTTTTTGTCTTTCTTCAACAACTGTCGCCATTGCGTTTGCAGCACCAACAAAATTTGGATGATTGGTATTAATGTAAGCTCTATTAATTTCAATCAAGCTTTCAACATATTTTGTAGTTGGTCCTAATCTTTCTCTTAATAATTCGGAAACGACTTCAATCAGTTTAGTATGTAATTTTGGGTATCTAGCCAATTCTTGATTGCCACAATTATGACAAATCTTCATCAATTCTTCATATACTAATTCAACACATCTATGTGATGGTCCTTCTAATAATTGAATTTGTGGTTTAACTAATAAATCAAATGCTAACTCAGGTACAAATAATGATGGTCTTGGTCCAGTAGAATTCCTAATAGCAGTTCTTATATCTGTGACAGTTAAATTTTGTAATGGATTAATGGAATTCATTGAATTGCCTAAAACTTCATTGTAAATATAATAAATTCTTGCACCACCGCATAATTCCTTTGTTGAGATTTCACTTGAATTACCTTCAATTGAGTTAATGAAATTATTTGCGAATTTATTCATCAGTTGTAAGATTAAACCACCTCTATTTTCTTTTGATACAATATTGAGATTACCATATGATGCCAATTCTTGCTCGGTTTGACCCATAAGCGTATTTAATTTTGCTTTAATGTCAGGTAATCTTTCTCTTATATGATTCATTAAAGTTTTATTTAGAGTCTTTGCTAAATATTCAGTACCACATCTAGAAGCGATTGTTTTATATGCAGGATGTGTGCTGAAAAATTCCCTTTCTGCAGCTAAAGAATCATCTAAAGGTTTGCTGGTCATGATGTCTTGCTGGGATCTATTGACAACACCAATAAATCCCAATTTAAGTGGATAAACTTTACCAGTTAAAATATCTAATGCATTAGTACCATGATCCATTAAATCTAATTTTGATAAAATACCAATAGTTCTCTTACCTTGTGGATCCACCTGTCTTGCTAATTTTAGAGCTTCTGAGTTAACTAAATCTTGATTAGCAGGAGTGACGGCTAAAATAACTGAATTTGGTTTTGAAATATATTCCAGAAGTAAATTTTTGATTTGTCTTTCAATATCAACAGGCTGATCAGCAATTGGAATTTTAGTTAGACCTGGTAAATCAACTAAAGTTAAATTTAAAACATTTGGTGAATAAATTTTTAAATTAATTGGGATTCTACTAATACCCTTGTTTTTACCCGCAATTCTTGCAGTTTCATTTTCAATTTCTTTTCTAATGTTATCAAAGTTGTAAAATCTTTTGCCCGGAATATGCAAAAATTCACCCCATTCATTTGCAGGAGTTGGAGGAGTGTTAATTTGAGTTGAACTTGATTGATTTCTCAGATGTTGTTCTAAAGTCATTTCGTTTGGATCAATAACATCATCTGAAAGATAATCACTTCTACTTAACAAAGGATCATCTTCAGTAATATGAATTAATTGTAAAACTAAAGGTCTTCTAGTAACAATACCTGTACCTCTTGGTAAAAAGTCTCTCCCTACAATATTTTCTAGAACTGAAGATTTACCTGCCGATTGTGAACCAATGACGGTTAACAAGGGCAAATCTAAATCAGTAAGCGATGTGTTGGTAACAATATCCTGAAGCTTGTTCACAACAGGAATTAGTTCGTGGAGTGAAGTCATTAGTTGTGTTCTGGTAATCGCCAAAATAATAACTTCAAACATTAAGTTGAAATTCAACATGGGATCAATAAATATTATTGTCTCAGGTGTCAGACCGGTGCCAGTCCCCTCGCGATTTTTTTTTGTTTCTTGTTAATTTGGGGACGTGCACATGAATTTTCAATTTTCACCTGCCTATTTAGGAGAAAGCTATCTTTCTGTTAATTATCATGGTTAAATCGTTATAAATGGTGAATATACAAAATAAAAAAGGGGGAGATAAAACTGTAAGCAGCTGAGTAAAAAAAGATAACAAATAAGGAAATAAAGCGTTTGTTGGTTTATAGAGTGCACATATAATCATTACTTTCGCCTCAGGAATAAAGACGAGTTTTGTATCTATTGCGTAAATACCAAGCTAAAAATCTGGAATTGTATGCATCTGCTTCTCTCTTATAAATAGCTTGATTTCTAAACCAAGTGTGCCATCTCCAGGCATCGGCACCTGGAGAAGCTGCAGCAAAGGCGTTTGCATCCGCTTCTGCATCTGCATCTCTTTTATAAATTGCTTGATTTCTAAACCAGGTATGCCACCTCCAAGCATCAGCATTTACTTCCCTATTCTTTAAAATTTTGTTAGATCCAGAATTGTCATTATCATCATCAAAAATTGGAATAACTGCAATCGGGTCTGCTTCTTCATCTTCATTCAGTAAATACTTAAAACCAATTGGCGTTCTACCATCGGCATCAGGAGTATTCATTAATTCAGCTAAAAGTTCTTCATCATTTTCTGCATCGGAACCTTCTGTTAGTATAATTGCACCACTGGGAACTGAGGATGAGGAATGGTAAACTGTTGATAAAGTGGTATATGTTGGGTTTTCAGAAAATTGAAGAGCATAAATCGCTTGGGTTGAAGCTAATAAACTTAAAATGACTGCAGAGTCAAATCTCATTTCTGTAATTAGTATATATTGTTAACTTGCTTCGACGTGTAATAGAATGAAACTTTAAGAAATCCTCCACATTGGGTTGATAATCTACAAGGATTGCTGATTCTTTTATAACAGTTAAATTTATTGTAATGTGGTAAATTGCGGCATAGGCAATCCTCATATGAAACAAAATGTACATGTACGATAGGTCTAAAACCTGGAAACAAATTTAAAAACTTGTTGCATGATTCCTCTTTGCACTCCCAAAAAGGAAATTTTGATATGATAGTTTTTTTTGCTTTTTCAAAATCTCAGCTTAACCTTCTTTTCTTTCTAACACACATAAGTGTGTTAATAACCACAGGTGAAATTGTCTCACGTTTGTGAACTCCTGTTTGTTCGTTAGAACCTACTATTTTATAAGCAGTTAAAGGGCTCAGCTCATTAATTTCCTCAAATAATAAGCTCCAGTCGCTTTTATCCGAATAATCTTTCGATGCAATAATTTCGTTTAGTTGTTTCAAATTAGAGTTTGAAAGGTAATCTGAATTCTTTGTATTTTCATTTGTAATAATATCTGCCAAAATACCAATTAATCCAACAATTGCGCCAAACCTAAATTCCTGTCTGATTGCCAATTCTTGCCAATATCTTTTCAAACCAACTTTTTTAGCTCTGCCCTCAACAACTAAATGTTCCAAAAATCTACCTTTTGGATCGTCTGGTAATAAAGGTATGTGGTAAATTGCAGGATCTTTCACGTCATCAGAATACTCATAAACATTACCAACGTTCCAGTTACTCGATGGAAAATATCTCTGAATTTCAGCACTGTCCAAATTTAAAACATTCAAATATTTTTTGACTGTACTACAATTAATATTGTTTACTACAGTTTCAACGTTTTTTAGCCACCACTTCAATAGTTTTGATCCATCTAAAATATGTTTTCCTTTATTTTTCATTGATTCAGGAAATAAGTATTGGCCTTCTGATCTTGTAAACAACACTAATTTTGTAAATATTTTATTGGATGATAGTATGTCTGAATCCATTCCTAGTGATTTAAGAAAATCAATTGCATTAATTTTATTTGATTCTTTAGGCATATGAAAATTAACATTGCCAGCTGATCTTTGTTGAAGAATGTATAAACCATATTGAGTCTCTGACATAAAGGTGCAATCTTTTATTCCATCATTTGATTTACCGGGTTTATCTTCATCCTTTTCGGTATTCAAATAAACATTTTCTACTAATTGGCCAACTGACATTTCACAAACAATTTTTAAATATTCAGTTACAAATAAACCAACATGAACATCAATTAATCCGTTCAAACCAGTTGTATCAGCTTTACTGACGTATACCAATTTTTCAATTTTGGATTTATAAAACGTCAAATATGTGAATACTTCAATTGCTAATAATGGTGTATTATCAGCTGAAAATAAAATACAATAATGTATAGTCTTAGTTGATAATAATGGTTTTAACTTTTTTGGTTTGTGCACGATTGGAAAACATCTTTTTGTTGTGTATGTATTGAATAATGTATACTCATTATTTGATTTGAGTGCATGACTTAGTCTCTTAGTTGTATGAGTGATTGCCATTTGTGTATGTGGAAAAACTTATAAGAAGAAGAAGAAATAATAAAAATTTGGATCCACGTAAAAGTGAAAAAGAACTGCCAAATTCAGAATGAATTATCCCAGAATGAAAATTAATGTACTGCATAAGCATTTTAATTCGGTTTTATACAGAGATTACACGGTATTCTAGCACAAAAATAAGGTCAGCAAAGTCAATAATGTCTAGAGGTTATACATATATCTATGCATTTTCATATTCTTCAGGGTAGAATATAAGTCTTTCAATACCTTCCTTAGTAAGAATGATCATTCTAATAACACCACCAGATGAACCATCCCATCTAATAGCTTGAGCAAGTGAGCTTTTTATAAAACTAATGGTTTCATCCTTTGTCATGTCTTTTTTATAATTCTTTTTACAGTAACCATAAATGAAAATGGAACCTGAACCACCTAAAATATAATCTTGTTTATGAAGAGATCCACCAATCGGAATATTATATACTTCACCACCATTCTTTTCATCATAACCTGCACATATAATACCCGCAGAAAGACCATCTTTATTATTATAACATATTTCTTGGAAAATTGAAGCAGCTAAGTGTGTTGTTGGTGGCTTACCATTAGTAGTTTTGTATAAATCAAGGTGATATTTCACTATGTCAGCAACTGCTTGCGTATCAGCAGCCGATCCAGACCTACAACACCATATTTGATCTTGAATTTGTGTTAATTTGTCTGTTACTCTGTTTGCAATATAGGTTCCCGTTGTGGTTCTTGAATCAGCACCAAGAATGACACCGTCCTTGAAAGTGACGGCCATGATAGAAGTTCCCATGGAAACTTCTCCCTTTTTCACATGGGTGATGTCGACGTTGATGAAATCCATTTCGAATGTGTTTGTTGTAGTGATCGCAGTCCAATGCCTTGAAAGATGGGCCGGTTTCAATGCTTGTAGGAATAGATAGCTGAAAACTGAAGCATTTGCCCTCTTAGAAAGCGAGTGGATCCCAGATCAAGAAACTGGCTGGTGCACAGATGAGGACCTAAAAATTTTTTCATTTCGACATGAATTGAAACTTTTCATCAGTGAAGATAGTTAAGAACATATCTTTGACATTAATTTCAGATACTACAGCATGCCATTTCCTCAAATTGACATTTCAAAACTTGCGTCTGTTGAAAACCCATGGGGTCCATCTGAATATACCCCCGAATCTCTTAAATTCAATGGCGTTCCCTATGCACCTTTCATCAAGAGTGATAAATTAGGTAAAATTTCTGATTGGCAAGCAGTTAAGGAAGAAGAACAACTTCCTTTGAAGAGCAATGCCGCTAATACCAATTTAAAGAACAAAAGAGATTTGTACCATGCTTACGGTGCATCTGCAGCTAAGATGTTTGGTGCTGAAACTGAAGAAAAAGGTTTCTTCCTTGTTGAAAACTCTACTCCATCAACTGGTAATAAACAAGCAGTTTTAAAGGGTTCAAGAAAGAACCAACAAGCCAGTACCGGGCCAAAGAAATTATCTGATGCCTTAGCATCAAAAAAGAAAGTTTCACCAACAACTACATCTACTAAGAAGCAAACAACTGCTCCAAAACCAAGATGGGGTGCTCAATCTTCAAACTCTAAATGGGGTAATAACAAATGGAATTCTGATGATACCAAGTTAAAGGAAGCATCAATTGCTATCGGAGAAGATTGGAAATCAGTTGCGGAAATTGAATTTAACAGATTAACTAAATTAAACTTAGATACACCAAATCCAACTACTTTATCTCTTAACGGTAAGATCCATCAATACCAAAAGAAATATGAGTCAAACTCAATTGTTCAATTAGAACCATCAATTAAAATAACATATAACCAAACTTCCAGTAGTGATCCAATATTACAATCTTATGCAAAATCTAGTGAGGCTAAAGTTTTCATCACTGATGCCATTCTTTCTCAATTAATGTGTGCCCCAAAATCTTCTACATCATGGGATATTATTGTTACTAAAAAGGATGGTAAAATATTCTTTGATAAGCGTGAAAATACTTTCAATATTCCAATTAATGAAAATTCCCAAGCTCAAGAAGTTAAAGAATCCGATGTTAATCACCCATCTAAACTTCAAATAGAATATGCTGAAATTTCAGATTCATTTATTAATGGTTCTCTTGCAAGAAACTCAACCGATCTTTCAGGTACCTCTCCGATCACCTCATCATCAGCAATCCCAAAAGGTTATAAATATGTCAAGTATGAATTACCAAATGGTTCCTCATCTGATGATGATAAAGGAACAATTTCAGTGGTTGTTCGTGCTTCTCTTGATGCATATACTTTATTATCTTCTTCTTATGTTGCAATCCATTCATTACTCCAAGTTGGTGCAAATGATTGGAGAACTAAATTACAAGGTGGTTCTCAAGGTAATATCTTTGCAGATGAAATTAAAAAGAATAATAATTTAATTTCTCAATGGACTACACAATCCGTCCTTGGTGGTGTTAAATCAATGAAAATTGGTTTTGTTGCAAGAGAAAATGTTAAGGATAACAGAAACCACTTTGTTGCTGGTTCTATGACTTTAGGTGTTGATATGTTATGTCAACAATTAAATGTTCAAATTAACAATGGTTGGGGTATTGTTAAATCATTTATTGATATTATTGAACACGAAGGTGGTGAAGACGATTACAGATTCATTATTTTCAAAACTCCAAACTCTCAAAAAATCATTATTTACAAGGTTCCTTTTGATGCTTTTGAGACCTAAATTAATTTGTAAAATATTCATCCATTATAAAATACCATTTATAATTTACTATTTTCCCAAAATTTTATAGTCAAATTAAACCATTTTTTGGTTTAACCGGTGTACTGCTAAGAATCAAACTTTCATGCGAACTATTAAAAATGGATTCATCTAAAACTCCTTCATTCTTATTTTCTTCGTTTGATTCTTTAACTATACTTAAACCAGTCTTTGGTGGCGATCTAATTGTTTGGTACCTGTCCAATCTTACCTGCAAATTTCTTTGCTTCACACGCTCAACTGGCGTCATAGTCGTATCCGCTCTATTGGGTGAGTTCCTTGTTAAATTATAAGAAAATTTATTAGTTCCTATTTTCATTTTTGGTGTACGATATGATGTGTTCACTCTTGAACTACCTGTAATTGGTGTTTTTATTCCAAATTCAGTATTTGGATCATTAAATGATTCATTAATTTCATATTGGGAGATCTGGCCTGTCAATACTGATTTTATATGGGATTGATATGGGGGACGACTATATTCTGGAGATCCTCTGTCCTTAGGAGCTAAATCAATGTACGGATTTAATGTAGGAATCATCATTGGATTCGCACTGGACATCACGCTATTGTTACTAATGTTATTAACCATCGTCCTAGCTGTTGGAGTCGGTGATGTCCTCTTTGATTGTTTAAATTTCCATATTTCAAAGAATGTTTTTGTTTTCAATTTGTTCCAACGTTCCTTGAACCTATCTGCGTTAGCCACATCTGTGTTTGCTTTAATCATACGTAATTGCATTTTGGAAATGATTTTATTTAGTAAATGAACATTTAAATCATCTAATCTTGAATATAAAAGATCTTGTAATACTAAAATATGATCATAGTTAGCAACCCATAAATTTAAATAATGAGATTCATATATTTGATTACCAAAATTGATTGCTTTAATAACAAACAAATCAATATTATTTTTTCTATTTTTCCATTTATCAAAATGTTTTTTAACAATCCTTTTCTGACACTCCTTACTAGCTTTTTTAAGTTCTACTCTTTTACGCCTGGAATTTCTAAAGGCAGTTCTCCAACGTTTCCAACTCCATTTCTTGCTTAATAATTCGTGTTCCAATGATTTATTTGTTTTAAATTTATCCGCTTTATATTCAAGCCCTCTAATAATTAAACAATGGTTCTTCCAAAATCCAAAATAAATTGCCTGCTTTATTTCCATGGCCCCGGCTTCACAATCTTCCAAACGCTCAGCTGTAGTCGTTGCTTTCTCAAACCAATCAATAAAGGCTGACTGTAATGTATCATATTTTTTTTGATTGGTATGTTCTTTAGCTGTGGTCTTGAGCTTCCAGACTTTAAAAACTCTATCAATTTCGTTAATTTGATATTTATTTTGGACTGATTTTTCCAAAAATTTTAATTTCCAAATATCTAACAAACGCCTTGTCATACTACCCGAATAAAACATGTCAGCTTTACATAGCATAGCATAAGAAGATTTCCAAGCATTAAAATACTTAGTTGTTAGTTCAATACAAGTTTTAAAGTTTATTTTGTTTTCAACATCTGTTAATTGTTTAAAACTATACCATTTTGTAAAAGTTCGTTTAATAAGTTCTTTGTTAAATGTGTTTTTAAGTTGTGCTTCAAAAGAAATAAATTTTATTTGTAATTTCCATTTATAAAATTGTTGTCGCAGAATGAAGTTATTTGCGTCTTCATCCATTTTTTTCAAACGTAATAATGGCTTTGTTGATTTATTATTCCATTTTCCATATCCCATTTTTATCAAATTCTGACTTTTAAAATCATCAGCTTTTTTGTAGTCATGAGTTATATTAATCATATTATTTTTCCAAAATTCAAAATACATTTTTTTTTTCAACTTATTAAACTTCTCTAGAGTTTCCGGAAATCTACTTATTTTTGCAGATATCCATAGGGTAAAGAATTTCATTCTCAATTTATGTGAAGATAAATCATTTGCTTTCTTTATTTGGGCTTGAAAGGTTAGTGTTTGTGATTCCCATTTATCATAATAGAGTTTTTCTTGAATGATATCAGCTTTCTTTAGATTATTTCTAGCACTTTTATACTTGGACTGCCATTTATAATAATAAATAGTGACATTGTTTATGTCAATAATATGCGTGTTAGCAACATCAAGCATCTGAATGTTATCAATTCTTTTTTTCCACTTTTTTAAATATTTTTTACCAATCTTATTATTCCATTTATTATATTGACTACTAATTTCCATATTTATGAACGTTTTTTTATCCCACAAACCAAAGTACGTTTCAATAAGTCTAATGTTTTCTTTTACCACATATAAGGCCATCCTCATATGTACTGTGGGAAATGTCGTATTTTGATATTGGTATGGCATAGCAGTTGGAATTAATGACAAATCTTTCAATTGATTAATAAATGTTTTTTGATCGATTTTTCCATCTACCCATTGTAAAATCACACTTTTAATTAATTTGATATATAAATCATTTTCAATATCTTTTATACCATCTTGATTCAATGAATCACAGTAATATTGAACAATTTGTGAAAACAACTTTAAAGTTACTGGAACATCAGAAAGCTCTTCTTCTAATTCTCTTTGTGAAACTTCATTCAATATTTCAATCATTAAGTTATTATTCAGTTTTGGGGTATTGTTAGTTACAGACTCCACATTTTCACCACTATCCTCGGGATTATTCATATTATGGAGTGCAACCTTCCTATAAACCGGTTTAAGCAGTGGGAATATTGGATTATGTATATAAAATTCATTAATTTCCTGGTCAACAAATTCGTGTTTTCTAAATATTCGTTTCAATAAACCAACCATCTGATCATGGTATCTTGAAATAACCTTTAAATTAAAAAAATATGCAATGCCAGCTTCAATTTTGAATGATTCAATGACATCTTTGGCCATTTCATCAATTGATAAATTGATATCATCCAGCAGCAAGGTCTCCAAACATTCTCTATAGCACACATCAAAAATAGTGTTATTTGATTGTAGTGAAATCGATAATTCATTTGATGTGTTTAGTATGTCGTTTCTCATATATTTTGCAATAATATTAATTATTTCTGATTCGTTCATCACTTCTTTAACGACCATATGATGCCTGAAAATAATATACCTAATCTTATTCAGTATGGATAGTTTAAAACTTACGGAAGTCTCATCAGGATCTTCACCTGTTTCGTCATCTAACAATTTAACTATTTTTGTTGACTCAATTGGCGATCCTATTGCATTAACTAAATTTTTGGGTGCAGAATTGAAATTGGGCCCAAAATAATTGAATCCTGTAAATACTTCGCCATTGTTCTCAAAAACTAAGTCAAATAATTCATAATTATGTGAATCAAATTTTGTTTCCTCTATTCCTAATAACAGATGCCATAAGGTCCTAACATGTTTGAATATAATTCTATCTGGAATATCACCAGGTTTTAATGAACGTTCAGCATCATGTATTTCGTCAATGACTTCCACCAGCACTTCAAGTGCTGACATGGATGATATTCCTAGTTACAGATTTATCCCAACGACAAAAAAAGAGGTAGAAAACGCCATAATTGAAAACAGAAAATCTTAATTAAACAACTCGCTGTTTCATAATTCATGATGAAAATCTTCTATCTATTATGATTTGTTCATAGTATACATAATTAACTTAATATTACATAAAATATATTATTTATTTGTAAGAATTATTAGTTTCTCATTATATCAAAATCTTGATATGCCTTTTGAAATTCTGCCTTCTGAATACTTTCTTGTTCATGAGTTTCCTTACATTTACTCCAATGAATTCTGTTCTTCAAATTGAGCAAAACAGCTAATACTTTTCTTGGAAATTGGGCATCAAAATATTTATCATCATCATTACCCAACTTAATTAAATATTTTGTTACTTTAGAGCTTTCATACAATGTAAAAAGGACGTAATCTTCGGCATTTATAGTTTCGTTTAATTCGGTCATATCATCATGTTCTTGAAACTTTAGAAATTTAAGGGGTTCTGGGTATAACCTTGTATCATAGTCAATTTGGTTTCTTAAAACAGTTTCAAAATTTGATACTGTTTTATCAGGAACAGGTACAAATTGAATATGTCCATGAATACTACGCCTTCTTGAAATTTCCCAAAAGACAAGTGAAAAATCACCCAACTTTCTAAACATATCAACTAAGCTTATCTGAACTTTATTAATCTCTTTGACAAGATTTGAATTTTCAACCTTTTTGTTACTATCCTTATTTATTACGTATGATCTTAATGTTGGATAGTGCTCAATAGGTACAATCATCCCATGTCCTGAAAATCCAAAATCCTTTTGTAATGTCAGAGGACCTTTACAAATTGTCAAAAAACACAATTTTCCTATTGATATGATCATATGGAGCTCAAATTTTGGATTTGATAAACATAAAAAACATGTATCTGGTGTAATTTCAACCCCTGATTTGCCATTCGTATTTTGTTTCTTAGTAACATTACCGTCATTGGATTTATTTAGTTCGTTATTAATTCTTTTCGCCGTTACTTCATCCTCCAAAGTAGGTGGATCACTCAATTTTAAATCTTCGGAAATGGTTGGGTTTAAACCAACTTGGAATGCGTACCACCACCTTCCTTCATTCATAGTGGCTAAACTTATAAATCTGATAATTCTATTATCAATTTTAAAAAGTTTTCTTTCAAAAAATCTACCTTTTTCACTACCACATGAAAACCAGTATTGCGGTTTAACTAAATTAATTAAACAATCGAGTTTATTATCACCTGATAATAAAAGCTTTTCTTCCATTGCAATCGAAGCCGGCCAAAAATAAGTTATTAAAATATCCAAATTTTGACCACTAAATTTATCTTTTATTTCATTCACTGATAAATCTTTAATGTTACCAGATATATAGCCAATTTTCAAACCATTTGTTAGCTTATAAATACCAATCTTACCCAAATAATTAAATTTATCATTCAATCCACTAGGTTTATCAATAGTGTCTTTCTCACCCTGTGAAAAATAAATAGGTATATCAGGATTTATATTTGATTGATCAATTTGTGAATTTGGTAGGACATCTCCTAGAAAAATTGAAAATTCAAATGGTCCTGCTTTTTTATTTTGTAAGTTCACTATATTTACTGCCTTTTCCAAACGTGTTGGTGATGGATTCAAAACTAGGACTTTAAACTTTTTATCTGTCATAATTTAGAGGTTTGTATCTATGAACTGTAATTGTCATTTAAAAGAAAAAAATGTTGAAGAGGAAAACATGGAAAAACATGATTCTTTAAAAAATATTAAGAGCGATCACAGAGTAGACTTCTTGATGAACGAATATATCCGTTAAAACATGAAAACCAAATTGATTGTATTGTAAGAACAAAGGTATATGTATTTAATTATATAAGTACTTACATAGAAAACAATAAAAAACCGAAACTAAAAGATATTAAAAAGGAAGAGGTAAAAACTGAACGCAAACAGAGAAAAATTCATAAAGTTAAAAAACCAAAAGAAAGAGTATTAGTATAATGTACTAAATGGTGAGTTGGAACGATTAAAGGTATTTCTATCGTTGTTTCTACCGTTTATCATAATTGGAGCCAAAATATTATTTGGATTTTTAGCTGGATTACCCTTATGTTTAAAAGTAAAACCAACAAAATTCTTTGCATCAACTCTAACACTATGTTGGGCATTCAGAACATCTTGTTCTCTCTTTGCCATGACATCTTTATATTTTGCCATATCGGATTCATTTTCAAAGTCATCAAAATATCCTGCATCTTCTTCATTGTCTAATTGTGGAATAAATGGAGGGATAGTTTCTCTAAGTGTCTCCCAATTTGAAATATCTGAAAAATATGGCATTTCAATCACTTGTTTGAATGATCTTAGTCTATCATTTGGTGATGCAATCAATCTTATGATCAACTGCCATGTTCTATCACTGAAGACATATCTACCATCATCGTAACGTGGTCTTTTCAAAATTTGTTTCCATCTCTTTAGATTACCATAAGTTTCATCTGATGAACTTCCACTAAACGGCGTGTAACCAACAATGGTTTCAAATAAAATACAACCCAATGACCAATAGTCAACTGTATAATCATAAGGTTTACCTTCCAGAACTTCCAATGCCATATAATCAGGAGATCCCACCATTGAATTCGCATAATGGATATCTTTTGCTCTTAGTGAACGATACAATTGCTGACGTTCAGAGAACGATCTTTCTTTTGGTTTGTATTCCAGGTCTTTGACTTGGTTCAATCTTAATTTCATTGATTCAATTCTATCAGTTGAAACTGCACCAGCAGCTAAGCCAAAATCAGTTAATTTAATATGACCCCTGGCGTCAATTAGAAAATTTTCAGGTTTCAAATCTCTATGAGTAAAACCTAATTGATGTAATGCATTAACCGATGCAAACATTTCAGAAATATAAAATCTTGCGTGTTGCGCATTCAAATAACCTGCATTATTTAACAAAGTACGGAAATCTCCACCTGGTACAAATTCCATTGCCATGTAAAGATTTTCGGTATCTTGAAATGCATATAATAGTTTAACCAACCATTCAGATCTGGTATTTGTAAGAATATCTCTTTCTGTTAGAACATGTTTTGTTTCATCGGATCTAGTTAAAAGTTTTTTATTCAAAACTTTCAAAGCACAGATTTCTTTTGTATCTTTATTTCTAGCCAGAAAGACTTGACCATAACCACCTTGACCAACTTGTGTAATAATATCGAAATCTTTATTTTTCGGCTTGATACGTCTCTTTCTGAGAAATGCACGTTCACGACCGGTATAAGACTTCCACTGCGACATAGCTTGATCTTTTGGTGTATTTTTCAAAGAGTTTTCAACTTGTTGAATTCTTTGTTGTCTGCTAATAACATAATCAAACATATCACAATAATAATCCAAGAAAAACATTTGACAAACAGTGATTAATCTTTTAGTTTTTGTAGAATTTGCTTTTGTATAAAAGTCTCTGTCTAATCTTGAATTTTGAAAGAGGTTTGGTGATCCACTAGTTAATTGAAGATTAGATGGGGACATACCAAAATTATTTTCTTTGTTATTTCTGGAAAAATTGTTTAAATGTTGAGGACTTTTTTCAGGTGAACAAATTTGCATAAATGAACCATCATTATTATCATGGTTGTTGTTTCTTCTTGGTGTCGAAGGAGTACCAAAATTTAGACTTTCAACATTTTTAGAAAGGTCATCAACGTAACTTGTATCTTCTTTCTGTTGACGAGAAAATATGCCATTGATCAAAACCATGACTGTAGCTTGGTCTAAGACAGGATATGATTTGGAGAACGAAAAGAAAGTAAGAAATAGTTGTTTAAGAAGGTAGAGAGTATATGTTGGATCACTCCTCGCAGGCTGAAAACGGCAATTTTTGATTTTGGCGTGTTGACATTTTCCCCTTTTGAGTTTAATTGTAGAATGCGGGTCAATCAACTAATTATAGTGTTACTGTTAACGTTGTGTACTTTATTGCATGTAGGACGAACGGATTTCGTTATGTACTCTAGGACGATTCAAGGAAAATTGTTGCTTTATAGAGCGAACACACTTTTAGCGTGAAGAAACACAAAAGAGTAAATAAGGTGCAGAATGTAAGATTGATAGCACATTCGGCAGCTGCAACGCAAGTATGTAAATCAGGTTTTGGATTTAGCCTAGAAGATATTGTACACGGTTGGAAAATACTTCATCATAGAGTCATTTGATATTGATAATTTTATTAGACACAACAGTGCTTTTTTGTTGAGCTACGTCATATCTGTATTGATTTACTGAGTATAACTATAATCTATTAATTTCTTTTTGCTACAAGTTTTATTCTGAGTCTTTATCTTAATTTGAATTCATGGAAATTGTTTCGGTTGACCTTCAAAAGCTGGTCAAATCGGCTATATATGAAGATATCAATATGCACGCTCGTGGATATGTGTGGCTATGTGATTCCTGAAATTATCTTGTTATTTATATAAAGGTTCACTGTTCATAATTACACAATTTGTGTATTTGCTCTACAACAGCTCTGTTAATGAACCATTTTTATGTTGTCCCTCCTTCTTAAAATCTTCAATTTTTTCCCTAGATCCTTTAGTGAGATGGACACCCCTGGCAGTTCCTATCTCTCTGACAGAAACCTTACCTAACATACCTAGTCCAATTTCTTCTCCAAATGCATTTGTTTTTGTAACTTCTTCTTCACCAAAAATCATCTTATTTTGGGCCTTTTCTACCTCTGACATCATCATACGTTCACGCATTTTCTTGAACTTTTGTCCACCTCTACGTTTGGATTTTTTATCAATCGGCTTTGTCAATGGTTTAATAGCTACGTTCTCTGGTGGTAACATTAATTTCTCTAATCGATTCTCTATCTCCTTCCTCCATTTCAATCCCAATGAATTATCCATATTGCCAGTTTTGGAAATTGAGAGATCAATTCTTGCAGCAAGAACGATTTTAGAGCAAATTTGCCTGATGGCTTGCTTTTGAAAATCTTTATTTATATTTTTAACTATATCAATTTGATAAACATATCCTGATGAATTTGTGGCCTTACCAACAGACGACAGATTACATGCTGGGGTGGAACAAAGTGTCTCTATTTCAATATTTGATAATAATTGTGATGTTATACTACTTCCGATTAATGCTGTTAAATTAGGTGCAATTTTTTCAACTCTCTTAGATATAAAATTTCGGAATTTCAATTGTAAAGTATTAATTTTAACTATAATACTGCACGCTTCAAGGATAAGGTTCTGTATGTGTTCAGTAGGTATGTTTGATTGATCTGATTTAATTAAAAAATTTAATGACATCGATAAAGAGAGTATTTGATCTTTTGATAAAAATTCAAATTCCTCAATATTATTGTTAAGTTTCTTTTTAAATGACAATATATCAAAATTGATAATCTGAATCAATTTTATATATAGCAAGGGATTTTTAATTATATTGGATAAATCTGACCATATAGAATTATAATTTAATCTAATAAAGGAACTTAAAGTATTAAAGTATCCATGAATTTCAACAATCATTTCATTAGTCTGCTTTAAAACTTCTTGCTCTTCGCTCGATACAAGAATATTATTTTCGGTTTCTATGTCTGTTAATTTAGTATCTAAAATTTCCAAGTCATTTAATATTGGCACAAATTGTTCAATTGATTTAATTGTTCCAAACTCTGAAATCATTAATAAATCGTCAATTTTATAGGAAATATTATCATTTTCAACATCAACATCGCTATTTTCGACATCTATTTCTGGTTCTGTGTCGGAAAAACCAGCCAGCAATGTATCTGCTAAACTCATTGTCGAGTTTTCGTTAAGAATAAGAATAGCAACATTGTATATAGCATGCAACTATATAAAACATGTAAGAAAAAGTTTAAACATCCGTGCACGGCAACAGCTCTTTTTGTTCCTCGATTTTCTCTTTCTTGACTCATTTTTCAACATTGATGAAAGGTTCCATCTTAATATTTTTTCTTAAAAATTATTCTATTTGTAGCAAGAAACAATCTATTCATTTCAATAGGTTCTTTTTCGTATCTCCAAACTTATCGCTCACTTTTACTTGCCATAAAGGCCCGTTTATGCAATTTGTTAGGTATCCTTACAAAAGAATCACTGCCTATCAAAAATTAAGTTATAATTTAAAAAGAAGACAGAGATTTACATTTTCAACATATTTTTCTAAAATGTCAGAAGAAACTCCAAAGGTTGTCGAACCAGCTGCAACTGATGCAACTGTTCCAAAAGTTAAAACCGAAAAAGAATTACAAAAGGAAAAAGCAAAGGCTGAAAAAATGGCTAAGTTTTTAGCAAAGAAAGCAAAGCAAGAACAACTTGCTAAAAATGCTGCAAAGAATAAAGAAAAGAAGAAGAAGGTTGAAAAGGAAGCTGCACCTGAATTTGTTGATAAAACTGTTCCAGGTGAAAAGAAAATTTTAGTTAGTTTGGAAGATCCTTCATTCTCTTCTTATAATCCTAAATCTGTTGAATCATCTTGGTATGAATGGTGGGTTAAGGAAGGTTTATTTGAACCAGAATTTACTGAAGATGGTGAAATTAAACCAGAAGGTGTTTTCTCTATTCCTGCACCACCACCAAATGTTACAGGTGCTTTACATATTGGACATGCCTTAACTGTTTCTATTCAAGATGCATTAATTAGATATTACAGAATGAAGGGTAAAACTACCTTATTTTTACCAGGTTTTGACCATGCGGGTATTGCAACTCAATCGGTTGTTGAAAAAACTGTTTACGCAAAAGAAGGTAAAACCAGACATGATTATGGTAGAGAAGAATTTTTAAAGAAAATTTGGGAATGGAAGGAAGTCTATCATGCAAAAATTAAGAATCAATTCACTTCCATGGGTGCATCATATGATTGGTCAAAGGAAGCATTTACAATGGACCCAACTAGAACTGCAGCCGTTAATGATGCTTTTGTCAAATTATTCGATGATGGTACAATTTATAGAGATTTAAGATTAGTTAATTGGTGTGTTAAGTTAAACACTGCATTATCCAATTTAGAAGTTGAAAACAAAACTGTTCCACCTCATACATTATTATCAATTCCAGGTTATGATGAAAAGGTTGAATTCGGTGTTTTAACTCATTTTGCTTATCCAGTTGTTGAATCTGAAGAAAGATTAGTTGTCGCAACTACTAGACCTGAAACTATTTTTGGTGATACAGGTGTTGCGGTTCATCCAAATGATGAAAGATATAAACATTTACACGGTAAGTTTGTCATTCATCCATTTAACGGTAAACAAATTCCAATTGTTACTGATTCTGAAGCTGTCGATATGGAATTCGGTACTGGTGCGGTTAAAATTACCCCAGGTCATGATAATAACGATTACAATACTGGTAAGAGATGTGGTTTAGAATTTGTTAACATTTTCACTGATGATGGTAAATTAAATGAAAACTGTGGTGAATATGCTGGTGTTAGAAGATTTGATGCAAGAAAGATTGTTATTGAACAATTGGAAAAGAAGGGTTTATTAATTGATCAGGAAGGTCATGAAATGACATTGCCAATTTGTTCAAGATCTGGTGATATCATTGAACCTTATCTGAAACCACAATGGTGGGTTTCCCAAAAGGAAATGGCACAAGCTGCTGCAAATGCTGTTGAAACAGGAAAATTAAAGATTGTTCCTGAAACTTCTGAAAAGGAATTCTACAGATGGATGGAAAACATTCAAGATTGGTGTATTTCAAGACAATTATGGTGGGGTCATAGATGTCCAGTTTATTTTGTCAACGTCGAAGGTGAAGAAAGAAATCCAAATGATTCAAAGAATTGGGTTGCTGGTAGAAATATCGAAGAAGCTCAAGAAAAGGCTGACAAATTATTTGCTGGTAAGAAGTTCACTTTAGAACAAGATGAAGATGTTTTAGATACCTGGTTCTCAGCGGGTTTATGGCCATTCTCAACTCTAGGCTGGCCTGAAAAGACCGTTGATTTCTCCAAATTCTATCCAATGTCAATGTTAGAAACTGGTTGGGATATTTTATTCTTCTGGGTTGCTAGAATGGTTATGCTTGGTTTAAAATTAACCGGTGATGTCCCATTCAAAGAAGTTTTCTGTCATTCCTTAGTCCGTGATGCTCAAGGTAGAAAGATGTCTAAATCTTTAGGTAACGTTATTGATCCATCTGATGTTATCAACGGTATTACTTTAGATAATTTACATGCTTTGTTATTAAAGGGTAACTTAGATCCAAGAGAAATTGAAAAAGCAAAGGCAGGTCAAAAGGAATCTTATCCAGACGGTATTCCACAATGTGGTACTGATGCTTTAAGATTTGCATTATGTGCTTACACAACTGGTGGTAGAGATATTAATCTAGATATCTTAAGAGTTGCGGGTTACAGAAAATTCTGTAATAAGATTTTTCAGGCAACCAAGTTCGTTTTAATGAGATTAGGTGATGATTATGTCCCACCTGCAAAGGCTGGTTTATCTGGTAAGGAATCTTTAGTCGAAAAGTGGATTCTACACAAATTAACTAAAACTTCAGAAAAGGTTAACGCAGCTCTTGAACAAAGAGACTTCTATGAAAGTACCCAAGCAATTTACAATTTCTGGTTATACGATCTTTGTGATGTTTATATTGAAAACTCCAAATTCCTCATTTTAGAAGGTACTGAAGAACAAAAGAAATCTGCAAGAGATACATTATACACTTGTATTGATGGTGCATTAAGATTAATTCATCCATTCATGCCATTCATTACTGAAGAAATGTGGCAAAGATTACCAAGAAGAGCATCTGAATCTATCAAATCAATTGTCAAAGCTCCATACCCTGTCTACGTTTCTGAATACGATAATGCAGAAGCAGCATCAGCTTATGAATTAGTTTTAGAAGTTACTAAGGGTGCAAGATCTTTATTAGCTCAATATGGTATTACTAAAAATGGTACCGTTTTCATTGAATCTGCTAACAAGAAATATTTTGAAATCGCAGATTCTCAAACTGATTCAATTGTTTCATTAATTAAAGCAGTTGAAAAGGTTGAAGTTGTTTCAAAGGTTGAAGATATTCCATCGGGTTGTGTCTTAACCACTGTCATTCCTGAAGTTAACGTTCATTTATTAGTTAAGGGAATGATCGATATTGACAGTGAAGTTGCTAAATTTGCAAAGAAATTAGAAAAGGCAAAGAATACATTAGCTGGTTTAGAAAAAATTATGACTTCTGCTGACTATGAATCAAAAGCATCTGATGCTGCAAAGGAAAAGAATCAACAATCAAAGGAAAAGACTCTTGCTGATATTGAAGGTTTTGAAACTACCATTGTAAACTTAGAAAAACTTAAGTTATAAGTCACTTTTAATCAAATTTTATGTAAATAAACTGTTATAGATTTTTCTTCACTATTTTGAATCCTATTAAACTTTTTTATTCTTTATTAATTAAAAAAAATGAGTACACATTAAATTACATATTTCCTTTAAAATTTCCAAACATAGTCATTAACAACTGCTTTTAGTATAGTTTCCCTAACGGTTTGATTAATTGTATCAATATCTTGAGAGATTAAATCCAATGCACCAAATAGCTCGTCTTGTGTAATTTTACCTAATGAGTCACTATAAATTAGTTCATCAGTTTTACCATCAATGATTGAAAATACACCGACATGATGAGATGTTGAAGTATCCAATTCGTTTTTTTTAGGACGTATAGTGTACTTATTATCTTTAAACGCACAAAATGAACTTAGGAAACTTGCCTTCAACGATATGCCTGCATTCAATAATGCTAAATATAATGAATTAATAGCACATGATAACTCCATACATGTGAATTGATCACGTTCACCAGATTCTAGGATTTGAACAACGATTTGAATTTCTTTATTTGGATATTGATCCATGTTTATCATTGGGGTAATAATTTTATTTAATTTTTGTTCAAGATAGGCCTCCCTTGTTGTTGGGATACCCGTTGCTGGTCTGACTGTGATGCTTAAATATGCAGCAGTAGGTTTTTCATTACGTTGTTTTATGACATCAATAGGACCGGTAACAGATGTGATTACCTTAGTTGATGAAAATTGGAAAGTTGCAGAACCATCCACCTGGTTTAGTATATTCTGCACAGCTGAAAAGGACATCAATTGGAAATTCTTATATGGGTTCTGCAAAGGTAACGGATATAATTAATAAATTATAAATAGATAATATGAAATCTTTCAAACTGCAAATTTTTTGGATTTTCAAACTTCCTTTTTTGGTCAATGGAAATTTTTTTCATGATTTTTTCATTAACTTTTCAAAACTTATTCGATCTTTATATCCAATCGAGTAACCATATAATGATTCCTGATTTACAATGTATTATTGCATATTTACAAGAAAGCACACTTGGTGATGTTTCTTTTACTCTTGTTCTGCAATTATTAGCCAATCCAACAGTAATTAATTCAGCAACACCAGTTGATCACCAAACATTACTTGTTCGTATTACTACATTATTAAAATCAAATTAT
Organism: Pichia phayaonensis; assembly: GCA_030558305.1. Lineage (NCBI taxonomy): Eukaryota > Fungi > Ascomycota > Pichiomycetes > Pichiales > Pichiaceae > Pichia > Pichia phayaonensis. The sequence continues at coordinate 64,160 of JAJMSE010000036.1, forward strand.
AGTATTACACGTTGGAAAGCAACTAAACTATTGACTATCTGTTTAACACATCCAGTATTATTATTATCTAATCATACAGCAAATTTTCTTGGTGGTTTAGTTAAAATATTAGAATCTAAATGTTTTATTGCAAATTTTAATAATCCAACAAATCAAGAATTCATTACATTAAAAAGTACTGCTGAATGTTTAGGTTTTGTATTAGATCAGATTAGAGGTAAACCCACATTAACAAGAGAAGTTTTAACTCCAAAGTTACCGGCAATTATTGGATCCTTAATTGATGTTACAGTTTTAATTCCAGATACTACATTACCAATTTTATCAAAAATATTAATTACAAATACAACAACATTTAGACCATTTGGTACCAGATTTGAAACTGCTTTAAGAAATATTTTAAATAATGGAGATAATTTATATAAATTAAATTCTGAATTAAGAGAAATTTTAATGAAATCATTTGCATTAGTTTCATTTGTTTTATCAAGAGAAAAACAGGCAGAATCATGGAGGGAAAATGTTAATCAAATTATTTTAGAATTAAAATCCGTTATTTCAATTTACGAAGTATGTTTAGAATTATCTAATGATGAAGACTATAATAAGAAATTTCAAAGTTTACCAAAATTACCAGAAAATTTATCAACAATGAAATTGGTTTTTGGTACTTTATCAATTGATATTAATGAATCACCAATTGAAATCTTTAAAGTTTCACAAAGAATTCAAATTTTAACTGAGTTATTATTATCTTATATTGAAATTAATACACCATGTCCAGTGTCAATTCCATTTGGACATTATTTAACAATTGGGGAAATTTTAACCAGTTTCAATACATTGCTTACACCTGTTAAGAAGGATATTAGAGATTCAGCAACACGTAAAATGATTGAACAATCAGTTAATGAATGTAAACTTTCAGGTATTAAAATTTTGATTTCATTAATTAATAAATTTTCAAATGATTTATATCCACATATTTTCAAAATTTTAGCAATTTTAGATGCATCCATTCCAATTTTAACAATTAATGGCAAAATTAAAATTAATACTGACTTAATTTATGAAAATGAAGGATTAATTAATCAAACTTTATTAACTGCTTCAAAAGTTTTAAATTTTGTTGAAAGATTTAATGACATGACAGTTTTAGGTAGATTAGTTGAAAGCGCATTAGTTTTAAAGGAACCAAGAGAACCTAAATTTTTAATTGATTCCAATAAATCGATTGTTTCAAATAGTAACGATACGGTTTCTGCATCGAAGAAGAAAAACGGTAAAAACAAATCAGTTGTTTCATTATCTGATATTTTATCACATAAACAATACTTTATTAATCCAGCATCAAATTCAACATTAAATACAGTTAGAGAATTTTTCAATACATTAATTACAAAATGTGAATTATCACAAGGTAAATTGACAATGATTACTAGATTTATAATTATTGATGCAGTTTCTAATTTTGAGTTAATTAACGATGGTAAAAAGGATTCTAAAAATTATAAAATCATTGAATTGTTAGAAAACGTATTGTTATATCCTGGTAAAACAAATACTAGTGTTTCAATTATACCAATAATTTCCAATTTAATTGGTGATAATGATAAAATTTACAGTTTATTAGTTAATCCAAGATTCCCAATATTACCAAAGAAAAATGAAAATGATTTTAATACAGAATTAGAAATGGAAGAAATTGAAAAGGAAGAAGCTACTGAAAATAATGAATTATTAAATGGTGATTTCAAAATACCTGATTCAAACAAGAGATCCAATGATGAGATGGAAGTTGATAGTAATATCAAAAGACAACATGTTGAAGAAATCAGTAAGAAAGTTTCAACTGAAAATAACGACTTTGTCTTTAATAGTAATAGTGAATCTGCAGCAGTGGCATTAAAGAAACTTGAGAATGAATTAGAAAATGAAAAACATAACGGCTCTTCATTAGCAGATAAAGTTATAGGACAAGTTGAGACATCTGAAGATAATACTATGGCAAATATTGAAGAAGGTAATGGACATCAAGATGAAGATGACGATGATGATGACGAAGAATTAGATTCAGATTTTGCAATTCCTGAAATTAATGTTGATGAAGATTAATTTCAGTAAAAGTTTTTTTTACACTTTTATAATTACGGCTAAGGTCTACAATTTATAATATAATGTAAGCTAACAGAAAATTAAATGACAATCATTTAGTTTCTCTTTTTTCCGTAATGTAAGAATGTGGAATAAGCATTCAAACATCAGTTTCAAATAGCTTACAATAACCTTGAACAAAATAAAATGAAATAAAAAATAAAATAAAAATAAAATCAATGATATTTACTTTAATATAGCACGATCCATACAGACAAGGTATAAAAATGGAATAATTTATCCGTCTACCTGAGATTTGCCGTAATAAAAACAGAGAGATATGAAACAAGAAATGCAAGAAATGGAGCAGTAGTTTGAGTATGAAACCAACCATAGTTAGTATATTTGGATCAGAATGTACAATATGAAGGCGTCGATATAAGTAACAAGAATTTTGTGCCGAACGCAGTCATTCATACCGTCCCGGTTGATAAATCAACACTTCCGAAGAGGGACGCCGAATGTGTCAACAGACAACACCTAGTTTTCATCAGGATAGTAAAAAACTAGGAAGGTCATACTGCCGAAAGAAACAAATTCAATGAAGATCGGATTACAACTTTTGGAGCGAAGGGTGCTTCTTTTATAGTTGGAAAGATGGGAAATGAAAAACGAGAATGGAAAAATAAGGCGGTGAAAACTGAGAGAGGTTTATTTTAATTTTTTTTTTGCTTTTCTGGAAATTTTTCACTTTGCAAAAGAATAACTAAATTGTGTTAGCTTGTTTTGACAGGTATCACAGGTATAATAATATCCGAAACGGTTAAGATGGCTAAGAAAGCTACAAAGAACCCGAAGGCTGTTGTCAGCAAAAAAAAAGAAGTCAAGGAAACCAAGACAGAAAAAATTGAAAAAGTCCTTAGAATTAAAGAAATTGAAAAACTTAGATTAGAAATTATTGAATCACCTAAGAATTATAATAAATTAAACACATTAATAAATGAATTGAAAATTGGCGAAGATATTGAGAATCTCAAGCTTGTTAGATGTTTGATATTCAATATTTATAAAATTTTCAACTATTTTATAAGTAAAAACCTGTTAAAAATTAGAAAAATTCAAAACGAACAGGAGAAAACTGTTTGTAAATGGTTAATTTCAAAATATGAATTATTTCAAACAAAGTTATTTCAAATTTGGAATGTGAGAGAAGAAAGCGATAACATTAATAGTAATATTGCAACTTTAAAAATTGAAACATTGGAAACATTTAAGAAAATTCTAAAAGATGAAGCAAAATATATGGGTCCAAATAACGATGAAGCATATTTCCCAAATTTAACATACAAAAAAATACTTAAAGAATTATTAAAATGTGGTGATGTGAATAAAATCAATTCAGAAAATTGTATAATTGATGATTATTTAATTTTTGAGTTTCAAGATTCATATTTTAATAAATATTGGGATTTAAAATTTTATCTGTTTCAAGAATTACCAAATATTTTGAATGAAATTGAAAGTGAAAGTGAAAATGAAAACGAAAAGGAAATTATATTTAGTAAAGTTCTCACATTAACCAAACAAGCAGCAATATATGATATTGAAAATGAACAATCAATTACAAAAATGGCTACATTTATTGAAAACGTACCAGAAAATACCATTTACAGTGTTAATTTATTTAAGGTAAACTTTGAAAAATCATGGATTAAATTATTAAACTTCAAAGATTTAAACAGAAGCGAATATATTAACACATTATTGATATTGCATAAGAGAATATTACCATTTTTAAGCAATGCCAGTAAATTAATGGATTTTTTAACTGCCACTTATACGTTAGGTATTCAAAACAAAGATATTTTAATTGCGATTTTATCATTAAATGGATTATGGGAATTAATGAAATCATATAATTTAGATTATCCAGATTTTTATAAAAATCTGTATGCAATTTTAACACCAGATTTATTACATTTAAGAGAAAAAGCGAGATTTTTTAGATTATTAGATTTATTTATGTCATCAACACATTTGAGTTCATCTATAGTTGCATCATTTATTAAGAAATTGGCCAGATTATCATTAAATTCACCACCATCAGGAATTATATTAATTATACCATTTATTTATAACTTGATTAAGAAATATGGACATTCTACATGTATGTTATTAATTCATTCAACTACTTCAACTGAGGAAGATTTATTATATAATGATCCATTTGATGAAACCGAAGTGGATCCAGCATTAACTAATGCGATTGAATCATCAATTTGGGAGTTAGAAATTATGAATCAACATTATCATCCTAATATTTCTGCATTAGTTAAGATTTTTAATCAAAAATTTAATAAGTTTAGTTATAACTTGGAAGATTTCCTTGATTGGAATTATGATAAGTTAATTTCCGCTGAATTTGAGAAAAAATTAAAGGGTGAATTGGGCTTAGAATTTGAAAAATGGGATAGTTTGTATGATGATGATGGATATTTGGAAGACTATTTATACTAAGCCAAGTCTATTGTATACTATACTCTATATATATATATGTATATAAATAAATAAATTATTACATTTTTATACCATTAATTCAACAAAAATCTAAAAATACATTACATCACAGGACACCTTTCATTAAACCAGTGAAAAACTCAAAAAAGACAAAACTTAAACCTGTAGCTGGTACACTTTTAATCAAAGCTGGTAGTAAACCACGATACAAACCTCTAACACCATCAATTTTAAGAATATGTTGAAAATTCTTAAACCAAGATTGATTGTTTATTTGAATTCTACGTTTTATTAAATCCAGTGGATATGTTATGGATTTTGATGTTAGTCCTGTTAATACACCACTTATGGTTGTTATTCCTCCACTATACGCGATTAATTTATGGAGGCCAGTATTTTTATCAGAATCTTTGAAGACATTTTCATATGTATTGATAATGAAGCCATAAAGACCAAATGAAATTCCTGTACTTAACGCCACATAATTTAAACTTATTAAAGAACCATTAAAGAAACCAGTAAATCCAGTCTTTTTAAAGATTTTAAATATTAATTTTGACATTGAATTAAATTTTTTGGTATCATTTGATGCTAAATGTGTACGTAGTAAATCAAATGGATATGATATACACGTTGCAGTACATCCAGACATACCACCGACAATTAGATTTTTTATTGGTGATTTTGAGGATATGTTATCATCCCACAATTTGGAATATATTGTAAATGATGTAAATTGAGCACCACCATATACGATGTACATTAATTCTGCAGGGACATTCCCCTTCCAAAAGGCAGTTAGACCTTCGTTTTTGTATATTGATAAGATTGTGGAAGTTATTGATTTATATTTACCATGATGAGAATTTATTGAATGCAATTGAAGTCGGATTTTGATGATATCAATAGGTGCAATTATAAAACGAACTAGAAGACCTGATGATGAACCCGCTATAATTGACATTGTTGGAGTCACATCTTTGGATGTTATGAAACTCATTTGAAGCGAAGGTTGGTGAAAGGGTTATCAGTAGAAAAGAATGAGTTATGGAATATAGAGATAGGTCTTTGGATGGTTAATTAATTACTCTTTTGGGAAATGGAAGGATCGACAGATGTCCGAAGCGGAGAAAAAGAAAAAAACTGAGAAGTTAGAAAACAGAAAACAGAAAATAGAAATTAGAAAATTGAAATTAGAAATTAGGGTTTCTCTCTAAGTAGTAAGTAATATAATAATATACACAAAAAAAATTACAGAATCATTACAATGAATTTTCCAAACGCTGTTGATCTAGAATAGCCTGTTTGATCTCGTCAGACACAGTGCCATCGAAGATTTCCAAAGGTATTGAACTCAGACCGGTTTTGATTATATTTTCACCGCCCAGTATAGTATCCATTTGTAGTTTTTTGATGGATTTTGATTTTGACTTTGATAGGTTTGGATTAGTATTAGTGTTTATTTTTTCAATCTTGCATTTCGTTGATTGTGTTATACTTGGAACAAAATTTAAATTGGTATAGTAGTCTCTCTGCACTCTCTTTTTCAGTAAATCGTTTCTGTCATAATATAGCATTGAGTCAAACTGACGAGATTTTAAGGCGTGATCGTAAATCCAACTAGACTCAGTTTCTAGAATATTATTATTGGATAATAATAGGGCAATGTTGTGGTTCCTTTCGGACGCAGACGATGAAGATAAGGTTTGTTCAATGGTTGGAGGATTGTCGTTGGATAATAAAGGATTGATTAAAGCACCTTCAATGGCACCGTTTAATCTTGCATTGTCCTCGTAGTAGTCATCAATGACTTGTTTACCATCAACAATCAATCTGGCACCAAACTCTTTAAAGGCAGAACGTGCGGTAATCAAGTACGCACTTCTAGTTTTAAAGGATGTTGGTAGCAAGCCGTTTTTGATCAAGGTCATTTTGGAATTATCGTCAATTTTGAATCTATAAAGAGAAGTGTGTTTTTGGAATAAGAAATAAGAGTCCCTGTAACCGACCAGTCTTGCCACATCGGTTGAAATGGCATACAAACGGTCGCCTCTGTTCGGAACTTTGAACGTTTTCACTCTGAACTGTCTTCCGTTTTGCAAAACACCCAGTTCTGAGATTTTGCGGTCACCCTTTGGATCATTGGGGGTCAGGTATTCATCGTTGACGACGGTTTCGGTGTCTATGAGTGGAGTTGGAGACGACGAGGTTGGTTTTCTGGCACGGGAATGTGCAGGTTTTTTCACTCCGTTGTCATCTTCGTCCTCTTCGTCTTCGTCTTCATCAAGTTCAGCATCTTCGTCATCCACGTCTGCATCCATATCGATGTCTGCAGGGGTGTAGTCGTCGTCGACGGCGGCGGCGGCGCCAAGCTCGACGCCCAGCTCGGTGTCGGCGGTGGGGACAGGCGGGCTGGCGTGGTGTGTGCGTGTTCTTCTGGACATGGTGTCTTGCGTGTGATCTGGTGGCACCTATACCTGTCTCTACACCTACATACACTACACCACCGCAACAACACCAGTCTGGAATACACAAACCCTCACGCGGCCTGTGGAGGGGCTGTCTCTGTTTTTCCTCACGGGTATAAAAGGCAGCCGCAATCCTCGCCTTGTAGCTACCACTGGCAAAGGATCCCTCCCTCGCCAATTTGATTACCATCCGCCCAGGGACGTAGCGCAGCGGGGTTTTCCCACGGCGCGTCTTTCTGGCGGGGGGCTCTGGCGTGCTGCCTGCTCCCCCCCCGTCGCCGCCCGTCCCTGGGCCAGAACAAGCCCTGGATTTTCGTGCCCGTCCCTTCAGTGGGCGTGTCGCTTCATGCCCGGGGGACATCCCAGCGTAGTGATCGTAGTGTAGTGCTCGTAGTATCTGTAGTGATCGTAAGAACCCACCGTCAGAGTCTACAGCCCAGAGTGTCGTCCGCCCCACAACAAAACACGGTGTCGTGAACCCAGCCCCGCCCGTATCCCCTTTGCACACCGCGGATCCACCACCCAAGTCCAATTCGGGACAGCCCCAGAGCACGGTAACAGCAGATAGACACAGGCCAGGGAATGGAGGAGATGGGCTGGGGATAGTGTCGGTGGTGATAGTGCTGGAGGTGGTGGTTTTGGTTTGGTGATAAGAGATGGTCTGGGCTGGACAGCTGTCTGTCTGGCAGGGTGTTTGTCTGTCGGGCTCTGGTGGTGGATGCTGACCAGTCATCTACTCCACAGCACCCAACACACCCTCACACCGCTCATGTCGACCCAGCTATTGTTGATTTTATTTCATTTATTTTATTTTATTCACTGGAATTATTCACTTAACGATATGTACTTTTTTCACTCTCTAAAACATAGTAGTATCTCCCTCCCTTTTTTCTTCTCCATTTCCTGTCTAGTTGCATCCGTACCTACCCACTACACATGTCTCCTCCGACCCTGTTTGCCAACCACTCCCAAGTCACCGATTACAACACATCCTCCAAATCCCTTGATTACATAGACCTCCAAGTTTCCGCAAACCTTGATTCAACTCACGCTTTTGAAGGTCCGGAAAAATTGCTGGAACTTTGGTTTTCTCCTTCCTCTTCTAAATTACCTCCTAATTGGCCATCCGATGGTTTGAGAGCAATACCGTTGTCTGAAATTGAAAATCTCTTGAAAATTGTAAATTGTGAAATTTTATCTAAAATTTCTGCCACTTCATTAGACGCTTATTTATTAAGTGAATCTTCCTTATTTGTCTACACAAATAAATTCATTTTGAAAACATGTGGTACAACAACAACCTTGCTGTGTTTGGATCAACTGAAACTTCTGATTAATAAATATATCGACTCTTCTTTCACTTCCTTTGATGACATTTTCCGAGTTTTCTATTCTCACCGTTCTTTCCTGTTCCCTGAAAGACAAAACCCAATTCATCAAAATTGGGATAATGAGTTAAACCATCTGAACAACTATTTCAATGTTCAAACGGCGAAAACCTACATTTTAAATGACCAATTGAAATTTAATGAAAATTGGCATTTATATATAAACGGAAACAACACTCAAATATCTTCCACTCCATCAAACGACATAACAATCGAAATTTTAATGTCCGATTTAAATGTTGAAACCTCCCAAAATTTCCAGTTATCAGCTTCTTCTCCTATAGATCCAAAGGACAAAAATTTCAATCATTTATTAGGTGACTATATGATGGACAAAACAAATTTAAATAAACTTATCAAAAATACAAGTGCTACTAAACATGATGCTTTCGCTTTTACACCTTGTGGTTATTCTTCAAACTCTATCCTTTTAAACGATGAAAAAGAGAAAGAGGAAAACTATTACACAATCCATATAACTCCAGAAGTTGGCTGGTCTTATGCATCATTTGAAACCAACTACATTCCAAGTTCAAATGACGAAATGCTACAGATTTTCAATAATGTTGTAAAATCTCTTAATCCAGGCCGTTTCACCGTCGTTGTATGCTACGATGACGGCAACTTTGACTCAACATTACCTGCAACCTTAGATACGTATGCCTTGAACACCACCACCACCATCCAAACCGACTTTGGCTATCACTTAGTTCACGGCGTGTATACACAAAACAAATAAATAGACCCCTAACCACATCACCAGGCCGGTGAAATATCTGTATGTATAACCTTATGACAAGCGTCTCCTCATTGTAAGGCACCACCAACCTGCAAATCGCAAACCGCAAATCGCCCGTTTCGCGGCGATTGTCTGCAACCGTCCTGCAAAATTTCTGCATTATTGCCTTTCTCTGCATCAATGTTTGCATGCACTGCATGATGTTGTTGATGTATTCTTTTAGCCCCTGCATAAGCATCCACGTATGTACAACTCTCCGTACACTCCCAACCCGTATCCTAACAGGTACTATCCTCAAGGTCCAGGGCTAGGCCAACCTCAAGGCCAAGGTCAGTCCCAGGGTCAACTTCAGGTTCAGCCCCAACAGCAACAACAACAACTACCACCACCTCCACCTCCACAACAACAACAGCAACAACAACAAGCACAACAGCAACTCCAATCTCCACAACAACCTCAACACTATCAAGGTCAACCTCAACACTTACAAGGTCAACCTCAACCCCAACAACAGGATGTTCCTTCGAATTATTATGTTTCTACAAATTACCAAAATCCATATACCTATCAACCTTCGTTATATCAGGGGTCATATGTTGACCCAAATCAACAACAACCAAAACCACCTCCACCAATTCAACAGTCATCAAATTCCCAACATGCTTCCCCACAACAACAATATATAAACATCGCCCCCCAACAACAACAGCAACAACAACAACAACAGTTACCCCCACAACAACAACAATCACCACAACAACCTCAGCATCAAGTACCTTCAGGAGCTTCTTCCCAGGGAACTTCACGAATGCCACAACAACCAATGTTACAAAATTATCCACCTCATCCTCCCACATATGGATACTATCAAACAAGTCAACCAATAGATCAAATAAATCAATATAATTCAAACCCAAACCAATCCTATCAAGCATATAACCCTTATCCTCCAGCATATATCCGATATGCAACACCTACACCTTACCAATTATATGATTACAATACAAAGCAACAAGGAGTTCCGCCACCTCCACCCCCACCTGCTCCTCCCCCTCCACCTCAATTACAACAACAACCGTTACCTCTACAACAGCCACAATCTGAGATGACAACATTACAACAATCACCTGCAAAATCTCCATCAAGATTAGCAAAACCTCAAATAACCAATAGTATAAACTTAAATATGAATCCAAGTTTAAGATCATTACCTTCAATGTCATCATCTACTGTTTCTATGCCTTTACCTGTGACCGCCCCGATGGTAACAACTCCTCCACCAACAACAGCAGCACATTCATCAACTGCTAATAATTTCCAGTTATCCCCAAATGCAGGACAAATCCAACCACCTGGTTCAAGACCTAAAATTACAACAACCATGTGGGAAGACGAAAAAACATTATGTTATCAAGTTGAAGCAAATAATGTTTCCGTTGTTCGTAGAGCTGATAATAATATGATTAATGGTACAAAATTATTAAACGTTGCCAAAATGACAAGAGGTAGAAGAGATGGAATATTAAAGGCCGAAAAGACAAGGCATGTTGTTAAAGTGGGATCCATGCATTTAAAGGGTGTTTGGATCCCATTTGAAAGAGCTTTAATTATGGCCAAGAGAGAAAATATTGCAGATTCTTTATATCCTTTATTTGTTAAAGATATTCAAAAAATCATTCAACAAGGTACTCCAACTGTTAAAATGGGTCAATACGCTTTAAATCCTAAACCAAATTATCCTTCTATACCGACTCAAGGAGGTCCTGATTACAATCATTTATATTCTATGGGTAACCCCTTAGCAAACAGTATTCAAATGCAACCAATGCAAAGTATGCACGCACAACAAGTGCATGGACAATATAATCATCAACATCATCAACTTCCGCAACATATCCAACATCAAAACATTCCTCCGAGTGCCAAACCAATTGAGTCACATGATAATCCACGATCAGTCTCTGAACACAGTAACGGCGGTAGTGGTGATGATGATAATAATAATAATGCTAATAATAATCATAGTGCTAATGATAAAACTGTTGATGATAAAAATAATGATAATACCAATAATAATTCCAGCGGTAACGCTGATAATAATAACGATAGTACAGGTAATGTTTCCTGTGGTAGCAATGGTACTAGTATTACTGGTGCTGGTAGTGCTGCACAGGCAGGACTTCAGTATTACTACGACTAGTTAACTAGCTTAACGTTTCGATTACATTTCTATTGTTTTTCGCTGTTGTTGTTTACTAAAAATATAATCTATTTGCTATTTGCGCATTCTCTCAATTGTTTGTGTTCTTCTTTTTGTTTTAATATCTCTTGTATTTCTTTTGTTCCTATTACATCTTGTAAAAGCATAGACGATGTTTTATCTCATACCAAAATTATAAATTGCGTTAATATCCAACAAATAATGATTGCCCGCTGATCAGGTGCATCATTATTACCTTGGAGTAGAGAGCTTCAAAAAAAAATGCGGACCAAATATGAAACATTATTGTTAATGTGCTTCCGCATTGTCACGAATGCAAGAAAATTTAATAATTATTCCTTTTTCTGTCCTCGTGCATAATTCATTTTTGTATCCCTATTTGTACGTTAACAAACGTACATGACGAATGCCTACAAAATAAGACAAAACTCATCTACTTATACATTATCATTTATTTACATGATGTTTACTACATACTATACTATTTGCATTTACATAGTTTTCGTTTTCGTTTTCAAATGTATATAGAGATATAGATACATAGCAGTAGCAGTGTTCATTTTTAAAACTGTGGTGGTAAGCTTGGATCCCATTTGATTTCTTCAATCACATTTTTAAAATTCTCGGCGAAAAGTGTATTGTTTTTGGAGTTATTGGCAACTTCCAAAAGCTTAAAGATAATTGGATTTCTTTCAATAAATGATTTAATAAATTCAGTATCTTTAAATTTATAATGGTTTGCAATTAAAATAGCTAATTGTAAATCTGTTGACTTTAACATGTCTCGTAACTGACTTTCACTGATTTCATTCATTTCGAAATACTCTTGATTTGCTGAAATCTTGAAAAATATCTTTAAATATGCAAAATACTCAATGTTGTATCCATACGCTTCCTTAATATAATTAACAAATGAAATTATCTTGTAATATTGTCCATGAACTAAAAATATATCCTTAATTATTAACCTACATAATTTCATAAATAATGGCTTATCCTTTTTAGCAAATGGTTCAATGGTTGAATTCCAAATATCTATAAAATCAGATTCACTCTCGCATTTGGAATATTTCGTTAAAATTTCATCCCTTAAAATGTTGAATTTTTTAAATGTTAAAAATAATTTGAAAATTTCATCAAATTTTTCAATGTCATAACCAAATTTATACGCTAAATCATTCGTTGTGTATGTAGTGGTAAACAATGTGTTTAGATTTTCGTAATATTCACGTTCTTCTGATGTTCTAGTTAACGGATCACAATAACTTAATAATTCTTCCTTTGTATTGGAGTCTAATTGATCAAAATTCGAAATAAATTGGTCCCAAATTGGTTTTTTCTGCCATGAACCTACATCATGTAAACAATTCATTAAATTGATTGTATCTTTTGAGACAGCTCTTGTTGAAACGATCATTTTAGAAAGTCTATTAATTGTATAAACTTTCAATGAGGATCCTGTCAATCTTTGTAAATATAGTGTTAATGGTATTGCTAAATGTGGCTCATGCGCTAAAATTAAATCAATTGTATATTTAACTAAAAATGGCGAAATTTCAACTCTTTGATTGCTTATTAAATAATTAATCAATCTGAAACCTTCTTCGATTCTCATTTCTTTCATCATCAATTTATTCAATTGAATGTAACTTCCATAAGAAAACTTAATCTCCTTGTGGATTAATTTATCTTTGATGATATCAAATGTTGGAATACTATGGTATGCCTTATCAAATAAAACAGATTCAATATCCATAACTTCATTCAATCTATGATACAAATATTTTCGTGGCTCTAGTGGTAATGTATAATATAATTTATAAATTAAGTGGTTAGAAATTGGTATGTTATAGTCAATTAAATGTTTTGTAATTTTTCTCAATTCTGCTAAACTTTCCTTTGAATTTTTATAAATTCTAATTGTATCTAAAAATGAAAGGTATGTTGATGGTTTATAATAATAATAATTACCCTTAGTTCTGCATAGTTCTTTAACGTTTGCAATATTACCCTTCTTAATATGATAATATAAAAGTTCATCTTTAATTTCAGGATATGATCCAAATTTTTTTATAATTGGTTTCATTTGCTGAAACACCTTTTTCTCACTTCTTGGATAAGAATATCTAACTAAAGATCTAAAATGATTGATAATATCTTTTCTATCCTTTTCAGTTACTTCCTTAAATTTCTTGTCTTCTAAATATTCCGGCATTTCAGGTATATAATATCTTGATGGATTACTTGAAAATCTATGAAATAGTTTAAAATCATTCTCCGTACCTTTTGGAAAGGTTTCCTGACTATTAATCCATCTTTCAAGATAATCTTTGAGGATGATGTTAGAAGCTTCACGATACTTGATTGATTCACCATTATCAATCACACTTTCGTCATTTATCGCATCTTCAAATGTGCTAGCTGATTTTGGTGCCAAATCTGATAATTTCCTGATATACCCAAATTTAATACCTTTAGGTATCCAACGAGTGACAAACATGATATATGGATACGGAAGGGATCTTTATACTATACTGTCAACTACTTAGATGAAAAAAAAATATCGTCTTGTCAAAAGAGAGACATGAAGAATTAGAAAAATTAAATATTGAGAATCCAAACCAACTCCAAAAAAGAGAAAGACACCCAATTATATGCTCATCTTTAATTAGATATTTATTGTTTCGTCAATCAATATAATATAAGATATGACACAACCTTTGGCAAGAGAAGCTACACATGCAGGAACATGGTATAGCGATGTTCCGGCAACTTTAAATTTACAAATTGATAGATTTTTTGAAAAATCCCCAGAGTCTGTTAGAACTGGGGCAAGGGTCATCGTTGGTCCGCATGCTGGTTATACATATTCTGGTTCAATTTTGGCAAACGCATACAAGTCCTTTGATAGTACTGGGATTGAAAGAGTTTTCATATTAGGACCCTCTCATCATGTCTATTTTAAAGGATGTGTTTTGACTTCTAATTGTGAATATTATGATACACCACTTGGTAATTTTAAAGTTGATACAGAGATTATTAATGAACTGATTGAATATGATTCTAAAGTTTTCAAAAAAATGAGTTTAAATGTCGATGAAGATGAACACTCATTTGAAATGCATTTACCATTTTTATATAAAGTCACAAACAGCATTGGTAAACCTGTTAAAATTATACCAATTATGGTAAGTGCAAGTGATGAAGCATTTGAAGAAAAAATCTCAAACTACTTAAAACCTTATTTCAGTGATAAATCTAATGCTTTCATTATTAGTACTGATTTCTGTCATTGGGGTTCAAGATTTTCGTATACTTCATATACACCAACTGGTAATTTATCAGATTTGAAAAATTTTAAAAAGCATAAAACTACCAACTCTGATTCTTTACCAATCTATAAAAGCATCGAATCGTTGGATAGGGCAGCAATGAAAATCATGGAAACTGGCTCTTATCGTTCATTCAAAGATTATATGTATCTTACAGAAAATACAATTTGTGGTGCAAAGCCTTTAAGCATTCTAATGTTACTTATGCAAGATTCAATTGTCGATAGATCTTTAAATACATTACATTTTAATGGCTATGCACAGAGCTCTAAGGCATTGACATCAAGAGACAGTTCTGTAAGTTATGGTAGTGCTTATGCTATCATCTAGGTGAAATTTTATTACCTTATATACCTTTTTTATTGCTTTTCTTATTTGCTGTTATTAGTGTTTTTTTTGGCGTTTCTGGACTATTTTTTGGCGTGTTCTTTACACTTATGTATTGTGTATTGTTTTACACTATATAAGGTTTTTTTTATTGTAATATTTTTAATTTATGAATTTTTCCCAAAAAGAAAAATCAGAAAAATTACTAAATAGGGCAAAAATAAGGATTTTCCTAATTCCTGATGAATCTGTCTTCAGTTTATATTGTATTATTTTTCCTTTAAATCTCTATATTAACTGTGCGTTGCTCAATAATAGCAATCAACAAGTATGTCTGTTGATAAAACAAAATTAATTGAACGTTGGATTAAAGATGTCCATGATAATATGGGAACTTTAAAACCTGCAGAAATTGAAAACATTATATTTCAAATAAATAATATTAAATTAGAAAATAATGCATGTACTGACTATGATGAAAAGGAAAATGAAACTGACAAACAAACAACATCTAAACTTGTTGGAAATATGACTGAAAAATTAACCATGGAAAAAGTTGATGAAATACTTGAAGATAATTCAATTGACGAAAGAATAGAGAATTCAATCAAGTTTGATGCGAATAATAAAGAATTAGGTAAGACTGAGTTTTGGAAGTTTAATGATGATGATAATAAAATTGAAAAACGTTTACAACCACAACAATTCCACCATCATGAATGCAACCCTTCCATTTTTAAAAACGATAAGGGAGAATACTTTTACTATAAAAACAAAAATTGTCCAGACAGTGGAACAGAGCAAGAAATGAAAAATAATGGATTAATGAAAAGTGACAGATTAAAGAAAAGTGCCTACTGTTATAAAATTAAAAGGGTTAGTAGATATGCTGATGAAAAGATTGAATACCTTTGTAGATTATGTCCCTTTGTGAAGTGGATTCCTGTTAGTAAATTTGGTGATCATATGGGATTGGCCCATGGGATAATAAGGAGCGACAATGTAGGAATAGTTGCACTCCCACCTCCAGTTGCACTATATAAACAGAATATAGGCAGACTAAAATTCTATTATAGCAAATGTCCCAAATGTTTAAAATGGATAAGATTGGGTAAAATGTCGGATGTTCAAAACATATGTGAGGACGTTAGTTATATTGATCAGTTGAATAGCAACAGCCAGATTGTGGGGTTATATACCAACTACTTCTATCATTTTCTAGGATGTAGTGTAGATCCTCTGTTGTGATTTTTCATCCTATCACCGATCTAATCGCCAGTGAAAAAACATGTTAAATTTCAGAATTTTCCAGCTGAGAGTGGATGGATCCCTCAAAAGCTGAATTTGTTTAGATTTGTGTTGTAGATTTATGTCATTTGTATTTGTACATGTCAAACAATTAAACTGTTTCTTGAAGTTAATTTATTAATATGACCCATATAGAACAGAAGGACACTATGGATATAGTTATAGCACTACAATATGTCATTGCACAAGTAAATGACATTTCAGAAGTTCAAAATATCGTGTCAAATATGAAGGCATGTATTGACAATGGTGAAATGAGCATTCAACTTCTCTTGCAAATACTGCTTGCATCACTTCCTTCGTTAGTATGTACTTCAAATATTATTATTGTGGTTGAATCTATTCTTGAGCTCAAACATGAAAGTAAGCATGAATCCGCAATTTTTGATATATTAACAATTTTTGAATCTTATAATAACAATGATTCGAATGATGTTAAAATTCCAAAGAATATTCAAAGATTAATTAGTTTAGGTACAGAAAAGAAACAGAAGTTGGTTGCCGATCTTAATAGATCAAATGATATAATTTCCAATAAGTATAATTTTCTGATAGATTCAAATGCAAATGATGCAACTATATTCCAAACTTTCATGAAAGCTATAATTTTCAGGTTAAATGATGAATTTTCAAGTTTTAGTGTTACCAATTCAATTGTTATGAACCTGAAAAACTCAAAATATGCAGATCTAGAACTATTAGATTGGATTAAAACTTTTTATATTCCATTGGAAATTTTAACACCTTATATTAATACCAATTATTCATTATTGGATTATGAAAATTATTTAACGCTTGAAGAAAAAATTGATTTAATAATGTCTCAAATATATGATACTTCTAAAGTTAATAATATTGTTAATAATGTTTTATTGCCAATAATAAAATATTATTGTACTGATGCTTGGAACTATCTTAATGGTTGGATTTCAAATTTTGGTAAAAAATGTGTTCAAGAAACGGAAAATAATAAAATTATATCAAATTACAATATATTACTCCACCTTTTACGAGAAGAACAATTACTAAATGAATTGAATCATGCTAGTAAGCAAATCAAAAATGCTTTTGTTACCAATATACTTACAACATTATATCTTTGTCCAAAGGCAAATTTACAAGTATTTATAAATGCGAAGGAAATGTTGATCCTGTTACAATCATTAGATCTTCCTGAAGTAGGATCAAAAAAATTAGCTGATATAAAAGTCGGTGATTTTGATGATGTTTCGAAACAATTTTCAGCTACAAAAGCCACGATTGAATCAATGATGAATATTATTCAGGTTGGAGAAATTCTATATTCAAACGAATTATCGATTGTTGATGTTATACATTTGAAAAATGCAACTAGACACGAACAATACGAACAACTAGTCAAATACATTACAAATGAAGTCACCTATGAAACTTCAATTAAAAAATGGCAGCTATTTTTAAAATCAATTGATTCAACGTTAACCAAAACCAATGTATTCAATAAAATCTCACATGAAGAATTAAGTGATGTTATCTTGTCAAAATTATTTGAATTAAAACAATACAAAGTTATCAAAGATATTTTTGAAAAGGAATTCAATCATATACCTAATAACGAATACCAAAATTTAATTTCTTTACAATGTTGGAAATTGTATATGAATGCTTCGAATTGTGATCCAAAAATAGGACAGCTAAAAGATTGCCTTGATTGTTTAAGTCTACTCAATGAAACATCAAAAGATTATCAAAAATTGACCTCATTAATAAAAGCAAATGAAAGACTTTTGGATTGGAAATTCTTTATAAAATCAGGAATTCCAGTTTCCCCAAAAAGTATTGTCGAAATTAACAATCCATTAACTATTGTCAGACGTATACTTGAATTAAATTATAAAGCCTATATGTATTGTGGGGATTTATATTATATTGCAGTTTTATTAATTGAAGGCTTAGATGTCTCTTCTCAAAATCCATTATTCAAATTTAGCAATAAGACGTATGATGACAAAACTAATTTGTTAGCTGTGAAGCTAAAATTGTTATGTTTAGAATATGCATCACCAGTTGACCATAAATTTTCGTTTGATCTTGCATATCAACTACTAAGTGTTGCAATACAGGAAAAGCATGAAATTGATGAATTGTTTGATCTTGTTAGTGAAAACTGGTTTTTGTTTTTCCAATTATCTAAAAATGAATACGATGATATTCCGGAATATGATCTTATTGACAACAAATTAAAATTACTTGGCCAAATACTACTTATTGCTCCAACAGGATTTAATACAAATGTATTGGAGCAATGGCAAATGTTAAATGCACAGAAGGATCATATCACATCCAACATTTCAAGCGATAATGGAACCGCTAATAAAGATAACACAGGACAACTGAAAACTTCATTAGGTGATGTCCAAGCACGTCTTCAAAGATCACTCAAATCGTCGGCAGAGGAAATTATGAATACTAATGGAAGTGATATTGGTAAAAACATTATCGGATGGATTGTTGGTGCAAATTAATTATATAGCATTTTATGTATTTTGTGTGTGTTTTTTGTTTAGTACTGCGAAATTAGCATTATGCCACCACAGTATTTTCTTATCTAGCGGAAACTTACGACATCAATAACACTACACAATTTGAAGAATCGTATAAAAGCCGGCACTCTCCCATTTCTCACCATTTGTTTTGGTTATAACAATCAACTATCATAGGCATGAGTAAATTCGTTGTTATTGGTGCTGGTGTTATTGGTATAACCAATGCTTATGAAATCTTGAAACAAAATCCGCAAAATCAAGTGACTATCATTTCACAACATTTTCCAACCGATTTTGAATTAAAGAACAATTATACATCACCAGTTGCCGGTGCGAATTGGTCATCATTTGCTGGTCCAAATGATACTTTTATTCATGAAATTGACAAAATTGGATACAGAAAATTTTATGAATTATTACAATCAAGACCTGAATCTGGAGTTACTGCACGTAAAGACGTCAAATTTGTTACCAATGAAAAATTCATAGAAGACGGAAACATCAAAGTCCTTCCATGGTACAGTAATGGTGAATTTGCAAAGGAATGTGGATTTAGAATTCTAGATGACCATGAATTCGATAAAACAAAATTTGCCTATGGTTATGAGTATGATGGTTTTGTGATAAGAACGACTTACTATTTGACGTTTCTTTTGAACAAATGTTGGAAATTGTCTGGTGTAGCTGAAGGACCAAATGCACGGTTTTCTATTAAAAGAAGTGCTGTCAAGAGCATTAAGGAAGCCTTTGAACTACATTCGTCTGGTTATTCTGCTGATTTTGTTATAAATTGTACTGGTTTGCTAGCTCGTGAATTGGAAGATATTGAGTTGGAAGAACGTAAAAGAATATTCCCTGTGCGTGGTGTTGTCTATGTTGTTAAAAACAACGTTGGTATTGATAAAATTACTGCAGTTAGAGGTATCGAAAAAGGTGAATCATTGTATCTGATGCCAAGACGTGAAGGTGAACTGGTTATTGGCGGTTGTTTTCAAATTGGTGTTGAAGATAAAACTGTTACCGACGATTTAAAACAAAGAATCTTTGGTCGTTGCAAGAAATACTTACCTGAATATAATTGGAATGATATAGAAATTATTAGGGAACAAGTGGGTTTTAGACCATTTAGAAAAGATGGATATAGGATAGAAAGGGTCGGGAAAATCATCCATTGTTATGGTATGGGTGGTGCAGGTTTTCAATCAAGTTGGGGGTGTGCCAAGAAAGTTAGTGACTTGATTACAATATATCAAAACCGCAGCAAATTTTAAATATTCTAAACTTAATCTATATAAGAACTTTATAAAATCTATTAATTGTTAGATATAATCAAGAATTAAACATTTCTTTCCATTCATCGGCGTCGACGTCTGCTTCGTAATCAAAATAATGAGCACTGTGTACAGAAACAGCTGGTATTTCATTTTTAACGAGATTATTCCCGTGGGTATTCTTTACAGCTTTAACTTGGATTGGTTTTTTGTTTTGAGTAGATTCAGATCTTTGCAGATCTTGGT
Source organism: Pichia phayaonensis (assembly GCA_030558305.1). Lineage (NCBI taxonomy): Eukaryota > Fungi > Ascomycota > Pichiomycetes > Pichiales > Pichiaceae > Pichia > Pichia phayaonensis. The sequence continues at coordinate 84,596 of JAJMSE010000036.1, forward strand.
CTTTTGGGATTTCAATTCTGGCTTTCTTTCTGTCATTTTTATTTCTAAGCATTAAATCAATTGAAATAGCACGGCTTTTATCCTTTTGGTATTTCTGGAATCTTTCAGGTGAAGCGGTTAATCTGTCAAGATTTTCAACTTGTGTTTTCATTCCGGGATTATCTGTGAATGATGATGAGTATAATACTTTTCCTGGCTTATTATTGTTGATATTGTTCAGCACAGTCTCTGCATCAGATAGGTTTTTATAAAAGTCAATAACTTTTCTGTTTGTTGAGATTTTTGTTGGGTTAAAATTCAGAACCTGTAAGCCACGTCTATGTTCTGCTCTTGATAATGCGACATATGCCTGACCATCCTCAAAAACTCTTTTCAAATCAACAGAAACATACTTCAAAGTTTGACCTTGTGATTTATGAATGGATAATGCCCATGCTAACATCAAAGGAAGTTGCTCTCTTGAAAGTAAGGCATTTCCTTGTGTATCTTCTATAGTGAAACTTTCAGTTTCAACAGCAACAGTTCTTGATTCACCGTTCGATAGCCTGAAACAAACTAAAGGCAATTTTCTACCTGAAGAACTTGCATTTAATGCTGAAAGTAATGTATCTTTCGTTGAGTTTGAATTTCTTAAAACTCTTTCCATTTGAGCAGCATCTCCATTTTCGTCAATAGGTTGAGTCGACATGACATAATCAAGATCTTCCGAAGTTGTCACATTTAATTCCATAATACTTGGGTCAGTCTCATTTTCATTATTTGATTGTTGGTTTGCAGGTTTCTCGTCATCGTATTTAGCATTCAAGAGAAAGTCAAAAATGGAACCTTCTAAATCATCTTGCGGTTCACGTATTAATTGTTGTAATCTTGGTAATAATGACGTATTATTATCCTCCTCTAAGGATGCACAATATCTGTTGTAAATCATGTACGTGGATGGGTCAATAAACCCGACGATGGTTCCTAATGAACCATTAACTAAGGTTTCATCTATATTTTTAAGCATCATAACTTGAGCACCTGGTTTAAGCGTTATTGATTTTGGTGCCAAAAAATTTTCCAGCATCTTTGGAGCTTGAGGAGAGTTGATCATACTACCAGAATCAATGGACTGAAATGTTATTCCGTTTCCTTTTAACTTTTTAAGCATATCATTGTTAGCTATATCAACTTCTCTTCTTGTTGAAAATAGACGAGTGGGTATAAGGTTGTCCATTGGAGGTAATGGTCTTTCTAATGACTTAAACTTGGTAGTGGTTGATTCTGTAACTTTACCATCTCTAATCTCTTGAAGCATTTGAAGAAATTGCTTATCACTTGCCTGTCTGAATACTTGTTTTAAAATGACTTGAACTTCAATATGTTTTCTCCAAAACTCACTCTCAAACGCAAAAACTGTATCTCTTTCTTTAGAAACTGGAGGTAATTGATAAAAATCACCACAAAAAATAACCTGAACACCACCAAATGGACTATCTGGATTTTTCACTCTTCTTGCTATTTTATCTAATTTATCAATTAATCTTCCATCAATCATTGAAATTTCATCGATAATCAAAACTTTCATCTTATCCCATCTTTCCTTTGCCTTTTTATTACCTCTAATTTTCCTACAAAGATCGGGAACACTTCCCGTTCCTAATCCAATACCCGCACATGAATTGATAGTCATTCCTCCGATATTATAAGCAGCTAAACCTGTTGATGCAGTAATACAAATTAGATCATTCGGATGTTGTGCTTTCAAGTTTTTGATTAAAGTTTTTAATAATAACGATTTACCTGTACCTGCAGAACCAGTATAAAAAATATTTTTTCCTAATCTTGCCAATTCAGCAACCATTTCTTGCTCTCTACTCAATGTAATTGTTTTAACATGTTTAGGCGCTTGTACCACTGTACTTATGGGGGAATTAATATTAGCTTGTGTTGCGAGATGCAGATGTCTTGATTGTAGAACAAAAGGATTTGTTTCTCTTTTAATTGGAGAAGATGGAATTAATGGTTGGAAGCTTTTTACTATTGGCGTTATTTGTGATTTTATGTCGCAGTTGGCTTTTGCTTCATTAATTGATATACTGCTGATATTCTCCTTTGTTAGCAGAGGAGAAATAAAACTCGGAGCAGGTTGATTAACAAAATATCGAGATTTTTCAATGGGAATTGGCGTTAAACCACCATTATATGTATTCAACGTTTTAGAAAGAGATTCAAAAACTTCTTTATTATCGGAATACCTTTCTTTTAATAAATCAAATAATGAATTTAATTTAGTAAAAACTTCAGGAAAGGATAGGTCATTTGATGAAACATTCTCAAAATCTGTAAAATATGAAGCTGGGTTTGACTTTAGCACTTTATTTGGAGAAGTTGGCTTACTTGTAAATATTTCATCATCGGCTCTGTCATAACTCGCGTGATGTTTCCTTCTTGTAGCAGAGTTGGTTATATCTTCGATCGAAGGTGTATTATTGGATTTTGTGCCATTTTGAGACATGATCAGTTTAAGATTTAAGTTGCTATACTGTGCGTAAGTGTACGAAAAAGATTTATTTATTTTGCCTCTTATATTTAGCATCATAAAATCAAATAGTAAAAGTCAGAAATTGATGTTCAAAAGAAAACCCTAGCAGTATTTGTAAAACTTGAAGAAAGAGTTATTCTACTTGAAATGAATCAGTGACAAAATATTTGTTTAAAAAGACCGTAATGGGTGAGATTCCGCAAAAGTTTCCGGACATTGTACAAAGCTATATTTTTATGTGATTTATCACACCTTCTAAATGAGCCAAATGCAAAAAAAACATGTCTTTCTCGAGCACCTTACGTGTTGCGACGATTGACGAAAAAGACCTGCGCAGGCACAGCCAGGGAAAAGATCCAATTGGGAAATCTAAATATGAAATATTTTTTGTGAGGGCAAAGGACATGAAAAGCTTGATTTAACCAGTGTCTGCTAGTATATAAGGGATTGTTTTTATTTATTTATCCCCTCCACGTTTATTCTGTTTTACAAAGCTGTTCAAATAGACATATATTAACATGTTGATCCAACTGACGGATTCTTTCGAAATCGAACCTGAAATTGTATGTCATCTTCTATTTTTTTCTAATGATTTGATGGTTTTCCTTTAAATTATCATTTATTATGAAACACATATAATTAACATAAGTACTAACATTTGCAATCACACGTTTTTATTATAGCCTTCTGAATTGAAGAAAACTATTCAACATCTTGCAGATTGTCCATTGGATGAACTTATCAAAACTTTAAATACATTTTATCCAAGAGATTGGGATGGATCACACCCAAATTTAAAACATTATATACCACTATTAAATAGAATTGACTCAATTTATGAAAAACATATCAATAAGTACAAATTGAATGAGAACTATATTTTACCACTTGATGTTCCACACCATGAAGTTGAAGTCATGACTACCTGTATCAATTATTCAAATCAACTTCTGGAATATAGCACTAGTAGAGATATCTATAATTCACATTCATATATGGCAGATTTGATGTTTTCAAATAGTATTGATATTAAAATAAGTGCACTAAAATTGATCTGTTGTTTATCTGAGAAATTTGCAGCTCACTTTCCTATGAAATTTTCATTATCTAAAAAACATAAAGATTTGATTATTGATTTCATCAAAGTATTCCCACCTCAGTCAATTAGAACAACACCAGGCCCAACGCCAATTGATGTCAAAAATTATGATCAAAGTTGCTCACCGACTGTATCTCCACCAATTACCACGGAACAAGTTATTAACTCTCAACCTTTTAATAAAAAACAAAAAAAGACAAAAAATAAAGATTCTAATAAAGACGTTATCCATATTAATTTAAATGATTGTATGCGATCAGAATTTGTTGTTCCATCATCCTGGAAGATACTTACCTATGAATATTTTAAAACTGGATCTGTAGTTAAAAAGAAGAATCGTTCAAAGGATAAAAATAAAACTGAAAACGATGAATCTGGCGAAGGCTTACGTACATTCAAACTTAATTCTGAAGCACTCAAAAAGCTGTCCTTACAACAAATTTTTGACAAAGCTGCTAATGTCATTCCAAAGGAAAAATGGTCAGATTTTGTATTGCATGTATATATTGCAATGGCATATAGTGGAAAATCTTTTGAATGTTTGGCATTAAGAGGTAAACTAGTTACATTCAAATGTATTGCAATTGCAGCCGCCGCTTCCAATATTACATATAATAATTTTGTTGGACTGATTTTTGATGAGGAACCATATCTTTTAAGTTATATGTGTGATTTGATTAACCCAGATAATCATGTTGCAAGAGAACCATGCATTGCGACTTTAAGAGCATTTGTTAATATTTCGAATAGAAAAAGTGGGGCCTCTGACTTAATGAGAGCACTAGGTGGTAATGTTAGTCATGGTTTATTATTTCATATTTTGAAAACCATTTATAAACAAACAAAAGAAAATAATTTTAACAATGACCAAATTTACATGAATTATATTTACAATATTCTTGCGAATCTTTTGGAAAATAAAACATTGGCTATCCATTTGCGTAGTGCTGGTTTAATGAAAATATTTTTGGACTTTTTGAGTTTAAGAAATAATTATAGAATGACAAGATCTGGCCCATTACATTTAATTGAAATTTTTATTGAACGACTTGATGATGCATTTGATGAATTTCTTGCACATGATGGTTTCAATGTTATTATTTCTTTACTTGAATATGAAGTTCAATTTGCAATCGATAATCCTAATTACGAAGGCGGTGCTCCAAAATATTCTAATTTATCATATGTTATCACCGCTAGACAAGTAAAATTGATCAATTTTCTTCTTAAGTTGGTTATATCTTTAATCACAACATATCCTGGTGATAGAATGAGAAACTTATATGAATCACCAATGTTAAAAAGCATAATTAAAATTTTTGAAAATCCTAAAATCTTTGGATATGAATTATTATATGATTCGGTCCATATTATGACAACCATTCTTAATACTGAACCAACAGCGTACTCAATTTTAAATGAATCTGGGATTATTGATACATTTTTTGATAAATTTGACAGTTTACTTTTACCTGATAACAATTTATTATTGGAATTGCCTGATGCGATAAACGCCCTTTCTTTGAATAATGGTGGGTTACTTAAAGTTAAGGAAACATTTGTCATTAGGAAGTTATTTTCTATTTTCAAAGATCCTAAAATATGTAAACAACTTGTTATTATCGAAAATGTCATGAGTTTTGGACATGCAATTGATGAACTTGCAAGACATCATCCTGAGTTGAAAGGTTATATTGATGAGGAAATTTTATATTTAATTGATACAATTCCTTCTATTGTTAAATTCAATGCTATTGATTTTTACCAATCTTCAAATGGATCTCTTTATCATAATATGAAGGAAAAAAATGTACATACTGAGCCTAATTCAACGAGTTTAGAAAGATGGGAAACTTCAAGCGATGCGACTATTATACAATGTTCATTAATCTTTTTGGCCTCAATTTTTGAAAATTCTAAGGACTGGAGAAGGTTATTTGGACAAATAAATATGAAAAACTTATTTAAATTTGTCACATTAAAAAATGCCCCATTCGACTACTCTCTGTCAAAGACAATTATTCATTTTAGAAACATTATTAAATGGATTGACCAAACTACTCACTCTTATTGTTTACCGTTCTTGAAGGAGTGTATAGAAAACACTTTAAAAGAATTACATGACTTTATTTATTACCCAAATGATAGTGTATCCTTTTTTGCTCAATTTGATAAATTCGGTAATTTGAGTGAAACATCCAGAATAGCTGTACAAAATATCATATCTAATTTAGGCATTATGAACTGTTTATTATTTGTCCTCTCAGATTTTTATTCCAAGCTACATAAATACCAACCAAGTAAAATTTTAGATATTATTGAAGTATTTGGCAGTGATTCTGGTTTACAACTGATCAATGATTTATGTTTATTTTATAGAAGGTTAGCTCTAGAAGAGGTATTACTACATTTACATACACCTCCAAAGGTCGCAGAAAATGCGTTTACATTAGTTCAATCTATATCACCAAAGCAAGAAGAAATAGGTGTTCCACCGACTGGCGAATGTGATTGGAATGGTAATAGTGCCAAGTTTAAAAATATTTCAATATTGTACTTTAATTTTTCAAGATCCAAGTTCTGGTTGAGAAATGTCTTCAATAGTTTCTGTTCGATTAATTATGGTAGAAGAGTTGAAAGTAAGACATTAATTGGTGTTGCTGCTCGTTTGGCAGTTGGTATTATCACAAAATATACAGATACTATGATGTCACAATTATTTAATATTAATACAAAAAAAGACCAAATTAAATGCGGTTATATTTTTTGTATTTTAAATCAACTTTATCTGAATATGTTTAGTTCATTCGGCTCAGCAGCACCTGTTAATCCAACTATGAGTGTATGCTTGTTACAAAATAAACAATTTCCAATGTTGAAGGATTTGACTATTGAAATGTTTACATTATTAGGTTCATTGGATCAAGAAATGGTCGAAAAAGCTGAACATAATACATATGTTTCTATTAAATTAGAAAGTTTAGTTTTGGCTGTTTTGCAACAAATTTTTAATATCATCTCGGATATTGGTACAGTTAATGTTCTTGGAAGCATTTCGAATGGTGATAAATTATATTCTTATCTTGGTCGACAAACATCCAGTTACTGTCATGAGGCATTATTATCGGTTAAAGTTCAAGCGGCAATTGCTAGCTATGTTTTAATTCATGAACTTGTTTTTATTGAAGAAATGGATGTGTTGAGTAACTTTCCATTTAAATTACCACAATCATTAATTGATGGTATAATTGCCTTAAGTGACGTTGCATTTACAAACTTCAAGTCTCAACACATGAAATTTAAAGGTAAGTTATTTCCAATCAGCGCTGAAACAACAAGTCCTTCTGACTATAATATCAAATTTTTGGTTGATTTAGGTGTTTCAGAAGAGGACGCCAAAGAAATTTTAGTGTTCTACAATAATGATGTGGAACTCTTATTATCTGAGTCGCCAGATGCTCTGAAGGAGAATTTTGGTGAAAAAGATATCGATTGGGAACGTATACTGAATGCAAAATATTCACCCCTTACTATTGAACCAATTCATTTGAATTTTTCACCCAAATATGATATTGAAACAGTTGATGATCTTTATTTCAATATTAGTACACGTGAGCAAGCATTCATTTCTCATTGGATTGATATTGCCCAGCTTTACCCTGATTCTATACCAATTGTTTCCAATCTATTAGTATCAATTTTTGATAAAGCATCTTCAAATTCAATGAGAGATGTCCTTAACATGTTTGTCCAAATGATTAACCAAATGGATTTTGAAAACGACGATGATGAAGCTAATAAACTAATGACATCAACATTATCACTAATTGGTCTAGTTCTAAGTAACTTATCATACTCCTCGTATTTTGGTATCATTGAAAATATTGCAACAACTCTAGCTAGTTCTGTCACCGAAGATAGCATTAAAAAGCCTTGGTTTCCAAGTTTGTTACTCATTTTTACCAAGATCTATTCAGAGACAAAAATTCCTTTTAGTCCATCTATACCTACCTTATTACCGGTCAATAAATATCCTGTCTTTTCTACTCCTACATATGCAGACATCCCTTGCCTTAATCCGACGATTGAAAAGGCTTTATTGGAACTAGTTTTAAGTACGGATACTATTGAATCCGAAAAACAACTGATTGAAGTTACAAATATTATATTATTACTCTGTAATACAGCTGAGACTGTTAATAAACTAGCAAATTCAAAGGTGTTAAATTCATTAGTTGTCTATATTAAACAGAACAAATGTTCAGAACAAGTACATTCTCACGTCGTTAACGTCATTAGAAGATCTGTTGAATGTGATAAAATTATTAAAGATTATTTTGAAAGAGAAATTACCATGTCATTACACACCAAACTGGGTTCAAAGAAAGCCAAGGTCAAAGAACTGCATACATTCTTAGAAGAAAATTATGCATTAGTTTTGCGCCACCCGGATTTATTTGTCGAAGTTGTTAGTGAATACTGTATTCTTAAGCAAACGAATAGAAGTCATGACTCACCTTTAGTTAGGAAGTTAACGGATGAAGATAAAGAAATCTTAGGAAAGTTTGGTTACGATCTGAAACAGAAAAAGTCATATGCTTCAACAAATAGTTCTAAAATAATGCAATTCCTTCTTTCCGAACTTATGGATATTAGCAGAAAAGATATGATGATGAATCTTAAAAATGAAAAAAAGTCAAAAGCTTCATTAGCTGAAAACACTCGTGAAATTATTAAAAACAATAGAAGCTTAGAATACGCAGTTTTCTTACTTGAAACAGTTGGGGAATTAATGTTTAGTTATGCCTCTTGTAAAAATGAATTTTTGACTTTTTCCAAAAAACTCAAAGAGAAATCAGATAAAAAACCACGTTCCACTGCTATAAATATGTTGATTCATAAATTTATTACTGTTAATCCGTTTGAAAAGGAAGAAAATGAAATACATAATGTTCATGAACTTTTAAGTTCACTGGGTTGTGTATGTATTCTTGGTTTGATTACAACTGTTCCTAAAGAGGATGTTTCACTTGGTAACAATAAAGCCATCGATGACGATGTTTTGTTTGCAAGAAAGTTTACTGTTGATGTCTTAATCAAAATTCTAAAGGATGCTGAATCATCTAATAAAAACTCAATTATCAAATATGGTAGAATTGTTGACATTGTTAATTTAATCAGAAAGCTTTGTGGTGAATCAGTTGGTAATATAATCGGTTATGCTGTTGATTGCGAGGCAAACAAACACGATAGGTATTATTTTGCAAAGGAATTATTAGATAAGAAATTTGGTGTACTTGCAACAGGTATTCTATCCAGGTTAGATATGAATTTCCCTTACACTGAACAAGTTTCAGATTCTATTTTAAAATTATTGTCTTTACTTGGTGAAATTAAGGTTCAATATCAAATTGAGTTTAAGGCTGATCAACATACAGCTGATGCAGATGAAGAAGTTTATGATGATGATTTAGAAGAAAGAGAAGATGCTCCTGATCTTTTAAGAAACTCAACATTAGGTATGTATGATCTTGATGATATTGAGGATGAAGACGACGATGATTTTGATGATGAGTTTGATGATCAATTTTTAGTTGACGACGGTATAGAAATTATTTTGTCGGACAATGATGGATCTGAAGTGGAAGTAATTGATGAGCTTAACGATAGTAGCATTGATGTTGGTGATAATAATGAAGATGGTAGTGAAATTGGTGAAGATGAAAATATTGATGAAGATGATGATGTATTAATGGATGTAGATGACGATGTTAATCTGTCAGATATTAGACATCAAATGCGTGATAATCAAATTGATTTTGTATATGAATCTGATTATGATGATGAACACGATGATGTGGACGATGACCTAATTTATGAACACGGCTTCAATAACGAAGATAGCGATGATAATGCAACCCCTGAAGATTTTTATTCTGATGAAGATATGAGCGAAGGTGATGAGGATGACAATGATATTATTGAATTAGATGTTGATGAAATGGATGCTGATGATGATACTGGAAGTGAAAGTGATGACTCAGCTATTCTTCAGGAATGGTTAGAAGAATTTGAAAATGAGGAACGTCAGAATCCACCTAGAAGCAGAAGAGGATCATCAATTCGACATCAGGGTGCCAATAATGATGAACGTCCATTTCCTTCAAGAATTTTATTCCCTCAATTGACTTCTAGTATTCCATTTCCAAGTGAATCGAGCAATAACCATACTGCATCATCTTTTATGGAATTTACCCAGTCATTATTAGACAGAAGAAGTACTCAACTTCAAGGCTTATTGGATATGAGAAGTGTTTTTGAACCTCTGATGTTTCCTAAGAAAGGATTTTCCAACTTCTTTACCCTGAAATCTACAATTCAAAGATGGAAAGAAGTTTCGCAATTGTATCCTGATAAAATAGGTTTATCTCGTGTTATCCCGGCCATTTTTAAGAATCTTCATCAAAAAAGTGAAGTTCTTGAAAATGAATATAAACGGATTTCAGAAGAAAAAGTTCAAAAGATGAGAGAAAAACGTGAGAAAGAACTTCAAAAGAAGAAGGAAGTTGAAGAGGCACGTTTAAGAGAAATGGAAACCGAAACTCAAAATGCTCCGGTAACTGAAGATCCTGTTAATGAACAACCAATTGAACCTATTTTTGTTGACATTGGTGGTACAAATGTTGATATTAGTAGGACTGGAATAGATCCTGAATTCCTTTTGGCACTTCCTGATGACATGAGGCAAGAAGTCTATGAACAACATGTAAACCAGTCTAGGTTTGAAGAAAGAGGTAGACAAGCCTCACATTTTATCAGAAATCTGAGCTTAGGGCCTAATGGTTTACGTATCGATCTTATTGGTAATCCCGAAAATAATGAGGATGAGGATGATGATGATTTAGCACACGAAGTGGATTTCGATGACGTAAATTATTACAATGAAGATGAAGATGATAACAACTTTCATAATTTCAGTAATGAACATGATGATGATGATGAAGATGATAATGTTGATGATGATGATGATGATAGCGATGATGATATCAATGATGATATATTTGGTTCACATCTTCCTGTTCAAATGCAAAGAAGTCAAAATTCAAATAATACACTGACCATTGGAGATCGTTCAGAAACAGCCTCTAATAAGAAGTCTTCTAAAATTTATTTTACAGCCCTTATTGATAAACCTAGCATTGCAGGTTTACTAAAATTATTATTTGTTCCACAGGTTTATTATAAGAGGGAACTGTTCTTCAAGACGGTAGCATTTCTGTGTTTAAGCAAACATACAAGATCCGAAGTTATTGCAATAATTTTATACATCCTGAGGGAAGGTATTAAAGATCAGAACTCATTATCAAATGTTTATTCCCAAGTTTGTACTAGGGCAAGCAAGGATTCAAGTAGTGAACAATATCCAAAGTTTAATACTAATTTTATTTGTCCAGCAAATTGTACAATTATTTCGTTAGCTACGCAATGTATTGATGTAATTCAATATTTGCTTGAAAATGAAGGTAGTATGCGCTTCCACTTTTTGACAGACCAAGAAAGTCAGCCATTTGTTAATAAAACATTCAAAAAAACTAAACTGAAGGATAATACCAATAAATTCCCAATTAATAGTTTATTAAATTTGTTAGAAAATAGAATTATTAAGGAAGACTCCAATTTAATGGACATTTTATCACGTTCTATCCAAATTGCAACAAGACCATTGCCAACAATGAAAACTAAACTTAGTGAACTTGATAAAAAAGAATCAGAACAATACAAGAAAGTCCCACAGCTCCCAAATATTCCAGATAGGAGCTTAAGACAAATTATTAATATTTTAGTTGCGGATGAATGTGCCAATAAAGTTTTCCAACAAACAATTATTTCCATCCAAAATTTATCAGTTTTAGAAAATGCAAGAGTTGTTTTCCCCAAGGAGTTATCAAAGAAGGCAACACATCTAAGTTCTAAAATTGTTAAAGAATTAAGAGAACTTGTTAATGATTTACGTAAAGATAAAAAGGATATCGAAGATTTACCATCCTTAGGGCAATTTTCATCAGGTGCATCAGATCAAGCAAAATTATTAAGAATTTTAACAGCATTAGACTATTTATATCAATCAAGAGATAATGATGCTGATGGTATTGAAGAATTGAAATTGTTGTACAAGAATAGTGCGTTGGGTCCATTATGGGGTGCTTTAAGTGATTGCTTGAAACTATTGAGAGAAGATGATAATATGAATTATATTGCATTTATTCTATCACCTTTGATTGAAGCTTTAATGGTGGTTTGTAAACATAGTAAGGTTCAAAGAATGAATGCGTTAGATGTCTTAAAATATGAAGAACGAAAGGAATTGGATTTTGCGAAAGAACCAGTTGAAAGTTTGTTCTTCACATTTACTGAAGAACATAAAAAAATCTTAAATCATATGATTAGAAGTAATCCAAAATTAATGAGTGGGCCATTCCAAGTTTTAATTAGAAATCCAAAAGTTTTAGAATTTGATAATAAAAGAGTTTATTTTGATCAAAAATTACACGATAAAAATACTCTTGAAACAAGAGAAAAATTACCAATCAAGATTAGAAGATCACAAGTATTTTTGGATTCTTATAGAAATATATTTTTCAAACCAAGTGACAAGATTAAGAAAAGTATACTTGATATTCATTTTAATGGTGAAGAAGGTGTAGATGCTGGTGGTGTTACAAGAGAATGGTATCAAGTTTTATCAAGACAAATATTTGATCCAAATTATGCATTATTTATTCCAGTCGCATCAGATAAAACAACATTTCATCCAAATCGTACATCATGGGTTAATCCAGAACATTTATCATTTTTTAAATTTGTTGGTATGATTATTGGTAAGGCAGTTTATGATGGTTATGTTTTAGATTGTCATTTTAGTAGGGCAGTTTTTAAAAGTATTTTAAATAAAACAGTTTCATTAAAAGATATGGAATCATTGGATTTAGACTATTATAAATCATTAATTTGGATGTTAGAAAATGATATAACCGATATAATTGTTGAAACATTTTCAGTTGAAACTGATGATTACGGTGAACATAAAATTATTGATTTAATTCCAAATGGTAGAGATATTTCAGTTACTGAAGAAAACAAACAAGAATATGTTAGATTAATTGTTGAATATAGATTAATTACATCAGTTAAGGAACAAATGGATAATTTCCTTGAGGGATTTTATTCAATGATTCCAAAGGAGTTAATAGTAATATTTGATGAACAGGAATTAGAATTATTAGTCTCGGGATTACCAGATATTGATGTTGAAGATTGGAAGAATAATTCGATTTATGAAAATTATTCACCATCATCACAACAAGTTCAATGGTTTTGGAGAGCTGTTAAATCATTTGATGCAGAAGAAAGGGCGAAATTATTGCAGTTTGTTACGGGTACAAGTAAAGTGCCATTAAACGGATTTAAAGAATTATCAGGTATGAATGGTGTTTCTAAATTCAGTATTCATAGAGTTTATAATTCGACAGATAGGTTGCCTACTGCACATACATGTTTCAATCAAATTGATTTACCAGAATATGAAAGTTATAGTAAATTGAGAAATGCACTGTTGTTAGCAATTAGAGAAGGACATGAAGGTTTTGGATTTGCGTGAAGAGAAGGTTTGGAAAGTTAGATGAATGTGTTTATAGTTTTATTTTCATTTTATATAATTATTTAATTAAGAATTTAAGTTACAAAAAAGTCGTATGTAATACGTTGTAACAGATTATAGCGGCAATATGAATTTTTCACATAATTGCGTATTATAATTGCGTATTATGGTTTTATTTTTTTTTTATATTTCATTATTATTATTTTTGTTGATTTTGATAAGTTTTATTTTTACAATACGATTTTGAAACAGTTATCAATGAGTAAACGACAAAGGGAAAGAGATGACGAATGTGGAGATGAGGATGAAGGGGATGAAATATTAACAACGATGAAAATCCATCCATTGTTACAAACAAAGACAGAGAGCACAGAAATATCGAATCCGTTAACGAAACAAGATTGGAGAAAAACTCATAGGGAACTAGCCAATCCGTATATCAATCAACAGGATTTCCAATATATGAGTAATCCAAAACGACAGTTAAGGACGGGAAGTGGTAATAGTAACCGATCGTTGTTAGAAAAAAGTAGAGATTTTAAAAGCGGGATAATTAAAGAGATTAAAGAGAAGGAACAGTATCAGATATTGAAAGACGCCAATTTGATACCAGATTTGAAAAAGGGGGAAGACAAGTATGAGTCTTGTGTGGTTGATAATGTGCCGCCATATGTTGAATGGTGGGATGAACGATATTTGGTAAATCCAGCAAAGGGAGATTATACGAAGAAGTCATACGTGGAAGAAGACAACGGTGGTGGGAAAGACGGAGATGAGGATGAAGATATGGATATAATCACGTCATATGTTGAACATCCGGTGCCTCTTGAAGCACCATGGAGGAGATTGTTGGTTGTTGAAAAACCTATATATTTGACAAAGGAAGAACGTCGTAAAATGAGAAAGAACAGACGGGTGCTTGAAATGAAGGATAAACAAGATAGGATCAAATTAGGGTTAGAGGAAGTGCCGAAGAATAAAGTCCGGTTGAAAAATTTAGTCAATGTGTTGACTAATGAAAGTATTGTGAATCCAACGGAGGTTGAAGAACGAGTTAGAGGGGAGATTGAGGATAGAAGGCTAGAACATGAACGGATGAATTTGGATAGGAAATTGAGTAAAGGTGATAAACACGCCAAGATTGAACATGATCAGCAAACAGACGTTTTGAAGGGGATCCATTGTATGGCTTTCAAAATCAAGAGGGTGGTTAATGGGAAACAAGTTTTCAAAATCGATATGAATGCCAAACAGTTAGGATTGAATGGAGTTTGTTGTAATATTAGAGGCGGGGAAAGTTTAATTATTGCTGAAGGTGGGTTTAAAAGTATTGAGAAATACCGGAAATTGTTGATGAGTAGGATTAAGTGGAATGAAGATGATAAAGGGGGTGTTAGTAATGGAGGCGGATGTGAGTTGGTGTGGGGTGGAGAAATCAGTGAATTTAGGTTTCAAAAATGGACAATGTATAATTTTGATGATGAAATCAAGGTAGTTGAATTTTTAAAGAAATTTAAAGTTGATAATTACTTATAAATATAATTACATACATATATATATACATGAAAAATAAGATAAAGAGTCTTATTTAATCTTGAATTTTAGCCATGATATCAGCATCTCTGAAAAGGAGGTATTCTTCCTTTTCAACGGTGATTGGAGTACCACCGTGTTGAGGAATCATGACCTTTTCACCAGCAGCAACGGAAGGCTTGATCAATTCACCATTGGAAGTTGTGAAACCTGGACCGACAGCGATGACGGTAGCAATGTTGTTCTTTGGTTGGTTGTTCTTTTCAGGAATGTAGATACCAGAAGCGGTTTGTTGTGGAACCTTTACCCTTTGGACGAGGACTCTGTCTAAAGTTGGGATGATTGATTTAGCGGATTTGATGAGAGACATTGTGGGAATGGACTAGTGGATGTGTGGGAGGGGGGATAGGAAAAAAGGGGAGAAAGATGGCGGCAGGCCATATTGAAGTGATGTTAGTCAGTCAGATTTGGAAGATTGTGAAATTTAAATAATTTTCCACACGTCTCACCGAGACACACATTTTTCGAGAAGTTTCCAAACTTCAACAGTGTAGAGCACACTTGGTTCCTTCTGAAAGGACACAGAACAACAATGGGTGCAGCATACAACATTCTGGGCAAGATGGTCCCACCACACTTCCTCGCTATCGGTACAATTGGTGCCGTTGTTGGGGGGGTCACAGCAAGCTCCTACATGGGTGGCAAGAGCGAAGAAAAGAATGCCCCAGCAGCACCAGCGGCAGCACCAGCAGCAGAAGCGGGAGAACTTGATGTTGAAAAGGCAATCAACGACTTCCTTGCGTCCAACGACAAGAATGAAGCATGAACACTAATGATCTACGACATGTGACGAATTGTTTGTTTACTTATTTATTTACTGATATATCTATACTTATCTACTTATCTACTTATTTATTTATTTATTATTGCCTGTGTAGGGATAACCACTCAACACTGAAATGAAATGCTCAGCTCCTAGTAAAAAGTGAAAAGCCAACGGCCGCGCCCTCTGCTCATTGGCCCGCGCAAGGGCAAAAGGGCCAGTTCCTGCACTGTACACTATACGTACAACACTGCACTTCACCTACTGCACCACGCCTACTACACACCACACCACACCACACCACCCACCACAATGCTCATCCTCATCGTGGCCGATCTCTACACCCCCGACCGCACGCCCTGTCTGCCGCCCAAGTTCCAGCAGCTGCTCTCCGTGCCCGGCCGCATCCACAAGGTGCTCTGTCTGGGCCCGCTCGACCCGCTCGCCGCCCCCTCCACCGCCGCCTTCCTCCGCTCGCTCGCGCCCTCCGCCACCGACTTTGTCCACGTCGACGCCGCCTCCGTCGTGCTCCCGCTCGCAACGTCGCCCACGCCCGCCACGCCCGCCACGGCCTCCCCCTCAGCCACCACCGCCCACCAGCCCACCGCAGCAACAACAACGTCCTCCTCCCCCTCCCCTTCCTCCCCCACCGCAACCACCACATCCTCCCCATCGCCCTCCACGCCCCTGCGCATCGCCGCCCTGCACGGCCCCGCCCAGTGCGTGCCCGCCGCCGACCCGCTGGCCCTGCTCGCCCACGCCCGCATGATGGACGCTGACGTGCTGCTGTGGAGTGGCACCCACCGCGCAGAGGCCTACACGCTGGACGGCCGCTTCTTCGTCAACCCAGGCACCGCCACCGGTGCCTACTCGTCCCACTCCCCCGACGAGTGCTGCCCGTCCTTCTGCTTGCTGGAAACACATCCCGACACAGGCACCGGCGTCGACAGTGGCCGTGTCGCCTGCACGCTCTACGTCTACACCCTCGTGGGCGGCGAGGTCAAGATCGACAAGCTGCAGTACACCAAAGACTAGGACTAGGACTAGCGTCGCCCTCGTGAGAAACCCTCACCGGCGCAAACCCTCGTTTTGGCCGTTTACGTGCTCGCTTTTATTTAAAAACAACACAAATTCCTCCCCTGCTTCCACTTTCGACTATTCTCTCTTTCCTCCTCCTCTTTCTTCACAGCTTGTTGTGTGTAGTAACACGCTATTAACCTGTATCTTTTGGATCATATATGATGACTAGAGTGCATTTGGCTCGAGACGCAGGGTGTGACGTTTTGTCTAATCCCACCGCGTTGATGTGGAAAAAACCACGCTACCTTTATAAACAACTCTGATTGATCTATAAACGATGTAAACTACACTAGAGTATACTATATTATACTATACCAAACCTTCACTTAAATCATCTTCAACTTCCGCATGTTGGAATAAACTTGGCAGTAATTCTTCAACAACCAGGTCTTTCTTCATGTAGTATGCATCTTCTCCGTCCTGATAGTAGCTCTTCTCAATGCTCAAAACGGTGAACTTCAATGTATCCCTATACAAGTGTAACGCCCCTCTATTGCTCTCTCTAACATGTAATGAAACGTATTCCGCTTTGAAGTTCTCACACAAAACAAACAAACATTGTCTCATCAGCTTATCTGCAATACCCATCTTTCTGTAACTTCTCATAACTGACAATGAGGTTATATGCCCATGTGGCGTCTTGTCTTCATCATCGTCGTCCGCCATCTTACCCAGCACGTATCCAACAACCTTCTCTCCCTTCCCAACATACTGCACATCGCCTTTCTTGCTACCTTCGTCCCCATAGCCTTCAGTACTCACCGCAACAAACGATGATTCTGGCCATGATAATAAATGATAAAGGTAGTATTTCATTGAGTAATTTTCTGGTAAATTGTGTAAGTTTGCATTTTGCATCGCCTGTAGATCATTGATGGTGGCCTGTCTAATGGTAATTGGCATGGTGGATTGTTACAACGGTGTGTCAGATATCGAAAATCAACTATGAACTCTACTAATCGTTAAATTTTCCTTTTTCCTTTTTCCATTTTCCATTTTCCATTTTCCATTTTTCATCCTCAAATCTTCAATTCATGCTCGCAGAAGCACAAAAAATTCCATATCCAAGTATCCACATATCACATACTCTTCAGTACATCTTACATAAAATACCCTATAATTACATAGACATGTCCAAATCAATCTTACAAGGCACAGGATACAACCCTGCTGTGGGCCCACAATCCACTGATCCAAAAGATCAATCCTTCAAATCACTATCCTCCTCTCCATCCCCTCTGCCTTCTCCAGGCACAATCAAAAAGCAACTCAACATAACAAACTTAATATACGAAAAAAATTTATACCGTACTAAACATGAAATTTCCATATCTTCCATCTCCTATTTATTCATGCAAATAATTCAATTGAATTTGAAGAATTCCAAAAGTCTATTGAACGTTGAACGAAAACTTAATAATTTAGGTTATTCCATAGGTATAAAATATTTAGAATTAACTAAACTACGTGAAAATTTCGAAAACAACATCTCCTCTTCAATTCCTAAATCAAATGTTTCAATCAGACACACCAAAATTCTTAAAATTCTTAATTTCATCATATCTAAAATTTGGCTGAATCTATTTGACAAACCCGCTGATTCCTTAGAAAAATCTTCCGAATTTGACAATCAATACATGATCATAGATAACAATCCAATACTGACTAAGTTCATCTCAACTCCAAATGATTATAGGTCTCTAAATTGTGAAGCCTTTATAGCCGGCTTAATTGAAGGCACTTTGGATTCTGCTTATTTTAATTGTGAAGTTTCCGCTCATAACGTTCCACAAGATGGTTTTCTAAATAGAACCGTTTATTTAATCAAATTCGAAAACTCCGTCATGTTAAGAGACGCAATTATAGAGGATTGATTAATTGGAGACACTTTTGTTACATTCAAATTTATAAAAATTGCCCTTTTTTTCTTAAACTATAGTTTTTTTTTTCTCCATTTGCCACCAAAATCCACCATCATTCTGACATCTATCCACCCCTTCCACTGCTGTCTTGTCCCACCATCCTCTATGACTTCAATATACAACATAGGAGAATCCACTTTGGAAACATTACCTGGTACTTTGACACCACCAAGCGCTAAATATTCACCACATAAAAAACTAACCGATGACTGTATATCCATTACCTCAACTCCTAAGTCAACTGCCAGTGGTAGCACTGTTGTTGATCTAAACCTAATTAAGGGCTTCAATTTGGGATTGATTAAAAAGAAAAACTGGCAAACAGGTGGAAACAACCATCATCGGGGAAACCATTTGGATTTATCCACGTTTAATAGGAAAAGGGTCAATTTTGAAGATGATCCACAAACTGTGAAACAACCTCTTTTCGGCGTTGATAAAAAAAATCATTATAAATTGATCAAAAATCGTCAAAAAATGTATCGGTTTTATAAATCCATTAAATTTAAAAAATTCAAATATGTTGACAATTTATGGATTTCAAAATCAAGAGAGAAGAAAACTAAATGGATAAAAAGGAAAAATGTCGGTGATTTGATATAAATAAATAAACTTCTTGTTTTAACTTTCTTTGCTAATGCGTGATTACTGTCTTTGTATATTATATTTAATTTAATAATCCATAAAAAAGTATATATCGAGCATAACATGGTTGATAGACACTTAAACTAATCACGAAATACTCTTGTACTACATCTGCTTTAGAATTCCAACTATTGCTTTTTGTATTAAATGCAATTACACTTTCTTTTTCTTCTTCTTCCTCTTTATAATTTACTTCATACTTACTTAACAGTTACCATTTATAATTATATTACTCTATATTTGAACGCTTACCTAAATCTAAAATTATTACCTTTTGAAGAAATAATTTTAATAATTTATGAAGTTACTTGGGAAAACTCAAAAAATAACTAATATTTTAACTATCTCACGTTACACGAGGAAAAAACAAACTCATATCTATCTTCAAAAATTTATTTTCATGGAAGGAATAATTTGGAGCATGATTGAACCCACTTCCAGCGAGAATTACGTAAACAAGTTCAGGCAAGATAGTTAAAAAAATAGTTAAATAATGAATTGCAATTATTATACTGATGATTATAAGTGATGAAGTACCTAGGCGTAAAATAAAAGACATCCGAAAGAGCTACATTAACGCATAATTTGATTACTACAATCGTACATCAGTAAATTGTATCTTAGTTCGTTTTCTTACAAATATTCAATAATTAGTTTTCTATCTATCAAGTACGGAAAACGTCTTTAGATTCCATGAAAGGAATAATTTGGAGCTTGACTGAACGCACCTCAAGCGAGGATGACGTAAACAGGTTCAGGCAAGATAATTGAATAAATAGTTAAATAATGAATTACAATTAGTAGAATGATGATTATAAGTGATGAAATACCTAGGCGTAAAATACAAGACACTCGAAAGAGTTAAAATCAATGGACAATTAGAAAATTACACTTTTAGAGAAAGAGGCATGGAAAGACGGAGTTCTACGAGGACAGAGTCACTGACGGAATCTATA